>LGRX02004507.1:0-51034 GCA_001247695.2 Cymbomonas tetramitiformis | reverse complement strand
TGGAGAGGGTGGTTGCTGGGGTGACGAGGATGGTGGGGTGGAGAGGGTGGTTGCTTGGGTGGCAAGGATGGCATCTAAAGGGCGGATGGATCAGTGGTTGTTGTAGGAAACGTATGACCACCTGTTCACAGCATTTCAGCCGAATCGTGTATTGACACTGAATCGCGCGGGCCAACTGGAATGCCTGCGCGCTGAGAGCTTTTCCGTGCTCTACCCTTTTAGATTGCGGTTCTCACAATGCTTTCATCAAGAAATCCATATATAAGAAACAATTCTAAAGCTTTCAGAGAAATTAATATATTTCCAATCTGAGTTCAGTATTTTTTTCAGCGCGGTCAGCGCTACAAAGTTATTGGCATTTCTCTTTTGCTCGAATCCTCATTTGCCAAAGGCAGGCACTGCAATACATTTCATTAAAATGATTTTGTAAAGTGTTTAAAATGCATTTTGTGCTTTTAAATGCTTTCTAAATTCAAGTTTTTGATGAGATGTTCAGACTGTCTGTGCACGTCACCAAAAGGAAAGAGTCCTCTGGGTCGGGAGCGGTGGGAAGAGCAAAAGGAACAGAGCTGAACAGGCGTGTCGCTTCGTGGCTACTTGTACATCCTGTTTGTGTCACGGAGCTACATGTGTCATTCGGCTCTACTGCAGCAGGAGTCACGGATTCTGAAAGTCTGAAACCACAAAAATTCTGTTGCACTCCAATTTGAACATTTCTCTTTTGCTCGAATCCTCATTTGCCATGAAACCAAAGATGAAACTGTGAGGCACACAAAAGAAATCTGATCTCTGTCACTGTGACCATGTTAACCAAGCGAAGTAGTAGTCCATGTCTGTGTCCCTCAGAGCTGTCGGGTCGATGTAGTGCTGCACTGCCGAAGAGAACTGTGACCAGCCTCCAAAGAAGCACACTTTCTCCATTGCAACACCCACAGCTCGAGCACACGTCGTGGCACCCTTCCGGGTGCTGTGTGCAGAAAAGTGACCTCCTTCCGGAGGTCTGCAGTCCAGCTCGCTGAGAGCCAGACCAATCCAGTCATTTGCCACTGAAGCCTTGAAGTTCTTCGGGTCCTCGGGTAGCAGCCAGTAGGCGTCAGGTTGAGTCTTCTCAGAACTGTTCCAAGCCGTGTCACGGTAGAACTCCCAGTGCTCGATCAGCTCCTTCAACAGAGCCACCTCCTTCCAGGGGATGCACAGGCGTCTCTTCACCAGTTGATGCCGCCGTCCTTTCTCCTTCAGCAGCACCACTGAGAACTCACTGTCGCCACAATGAACGTGCTGCCGTGACAACGAGGTCCCCGTGTCCGGTTTGCCGAAGGTCACGAAGGCAACAACCACGTAGGCGAAGGCTCGCAGTAGCCGCAGCTCCTCAGGCGATCTCGGAGTCAAACTCAGCGCTGCTTCGTGCACACGTCGTACGTGTGCCGCTGGCAGCCACGTCCGCTGGGTCTCGATGTTCTCCTCCTGCACCGCCAGCTCCGCCTGGATGGTCGCCATCCCCTTCACAGCTCGGGTCACAGAACGCCCCTTCGCTGGTCCAGGAAAACGTAGGTCCTCGTGGTAGTTGTTGATGGCAGACAGGTACGGCTGCAAGGAGGCCGACTTGATGCCCCCGTCCTTCAACAGAGAGGCGATGTACAGCAACACTGTCGCCTCCGATGCTGGCAGCCACGGCCGTTGGTGCTGCTCACAAAATAAAATGAAGCGCCGCGCCTTCGGTCCGTAGTTGCTCATCGTCGTGTCCAGCAGTGCCTTTCTCTGCATCGTCACTGCCAGTTCCGTGAGCCGGGAAGGTCCCAACTCACCCCTCCACCGCTCACAGAGTGAGCGCGTGAGGAAGTTTTGTACAGCACCACCGCGCTTGTACTCTTCGTAGTCGCCTCCGCTGATCCGCTCGGTGTTCTCGCCGTCCGCGTCCGTTGCCTCGTCCGTGCTGTTGATGATTTTGAAGTTCTCCTCGGACAAGTCCAGCGTCTCCTCGTCGCCGTCGTCGTACAGCACGTGCGCCTTCCCGTCCTCGTTGAACTCCTTCACCACACCCGGGTAGAAGCAGTCATCGTCCTTCCAGAGCACCTCGATTTCCGTGCCCACGGTCACCTTGTTCGCTGTCGTACTCGTAGCAGAGCTCCTTCGTACTTCAGCAGCGTAGTAACTCACGGGCGCGCCTCGATGAAGAACATCACAACGTCCCACTTTGAGGGCCCGAGCAGCTCGGACCCTCCCAGCCTGCTCGGAGTGAACAGGTCCCTGCGCCGCGGCATGATCACCACCTCGGTGGCCAGGGCCTCCAGCTCCCTGAACCAGGACTGTCCCGGCCAGTACGGAGCCACCACCGTAGCAGCGGCCCCCTCCTCCCGCAGCTTGTGCGCCACCTCGTCCAGCAGCGCCCACGGGGGGTTCACCCAATTGTTTTCCCCCCGCCAGTCGTACGTCAGAGAGTCCACACCTTCGCACTTCGGGTCCTTCCACGCAGCGTAGTACCGAGGAAGCTGCGCGGAGATCTCGGAAGCGAACCGGTCGACTGTGTAGGGCCCCCACTGCTTGTTGGCCCACACGAACCAGTCCCGATTCAGCCGCCAGTCGTCCAAATCCTCGCAACGCGAAAGGTTGTCGGCCCACACGTTGGCCTCGCTGCGGATGTACCGAGCCTGCAACTCGATGTCGTGCAGATCCAGTAGCAGCCAGAGTCTCCTCATTCTCCTCATCAGGTCCGGGTTTCTGGAGGTGAAGTGCGAAAGCATTGCCACCACCGCCTGGTTGTCGCAGTAGAGCCGTACGACCTTGCCCTCCAGCTCCTGCAGGAACGCCTGTACGGTCTTGTACACGGCCTCCAGCTCCAGGTGTGTGATGTGCCAGCTGCACATCTCGTCTGGCCAGAAGCCTCGCGCGGGGAACTTCAGGTTCAGCACTCCTCCCCAGGCTGTCATCGAAGAGTCGTGTGCACCTTCGCTCTCGTCGGGGATCTCCAGATCTTGCGCCCGTTCCACCTGCTCATCACAGGCAGCCTGGACCACCATTCTAAGTCCCCCCGAGCTGCACGCGAGATTTTTACCTTTGCTCCCCAGCTGCGTTTCTCTGCCAGCACGAAGTAGAGCTCCCGTAGGTAGAGCCGCGCCGCTGGTACTGCCAAGTACACGGATTGGCAGAGTCCCGTGAAGGAAGCCAGTCTCCTGGCAGGAATCCACCTCCGATTTCTCGCTGCGTCGCACAGGATCTCCTTCGCCTTGGTGTGGATCTTGTGTACCCGTCGTTCTGTTACACGGAATTGTCCCAGCTTCAGGTCCACCTCCAGCCCGAGGTGCTCCACCACCTGTGTAGGCTCCCATTGGCCCTTCTTCTCGTTCCGCCGTAGGCCAAGTCGATGAAGCACCAGTTGAACTTTTTCTCGACGCAGAAAGCCTTCTCGCTGAGAGTCGACCAGCACCAGAAAATCGTCCATGTACGGTAGTACTCGCATTCCGCTGTGACGGTTCGCGTCCCCGCCAGCACCACCGGTCCTGCGACGGACTGACCATCGCTGTCGTACTGCGGAACCGTCCCGCAGCCTCCTGATTTCTCTGCGATCTTCCGCTGCCTGTGGAGAACGTAGAGCTTCCACCATCACGCGTACGAACTTGCAGAACACCCTCGGAGCGTCGCTCCATCCGAACGGCATCGCTGAACATTGAAGCAGGTCCCCTTGCAGGTCGAACTGCATGAATCGTTGAAAGTCCGGGTGGATCCCCAGCGCATGAAAACCGTCCTGGAGGTCGAAGCTGAAGCACCAGTCGCCCGGTTTCGCCAGTCTCCTTAGTTTCTTCAGCGTCTCCATCTTCACGCGATTTTTCACACACCACTGGTTCAGCCATCGGAAGTCCACCACCAGTCTCCACTTGTTCGTACCCGGTTTCGGCACTAAAAAAGCGCGAGAAACATGAGATCTTCTCGTCGCTCTCGTCCAGGCACCGTTCTGTAGCAGCCTCTCCTTCTCTGCGTCCAGCCACACCTGCTGCTGCCGCGTAGCATCCCGCAGTGACACCCCGTGGTCGAACGGAGGCGGAGGCCCGCGCTTCCACCTCAACTTCACCCCGTAAGTAATCCATTGCATCACCTCGGAACTGGCGCCCGCCGCGCGCCATGCTCCCCTCCGCTGTCTCACTTGCTGTTGCACGGTGAGTTTTCCCCGCCCAGCGCCCGGAGAGGGCTGTTGCGCTGGAGGGGGTGGCGGCACGCACATCACACATCGGCCGCGGGCTTTCCGCCCCGGCCCTTGCCGCCTTTTTCGGTAGGCTTCTTACCGTCCTTCTCCTCGTACTTCTTACGGTCCTTCCAGCGCTGGTCTCGATCCCGTGGATTCACCACCCGCGTTTCCGCGTTCGCTGCGTTCTTCGCCGTCAGGCTCAGCATCGCCTTGCCGCGGTTCTTGTCGAAGTCGTTCAGCCACTGCTGCAACACCTCATCTGCCACCACGCCGTCTGCTGCCTGGTAGACTCTGTCCTCCACGAACTGCAGCTTTGCACGTAGAGCGTCCGATCCTCCCCGCTGTGAAGAACCAGGCTCCTGCTCCAGCTGCCCGCGCAGTTCCAGCATCGTCCACCTGTTGCACAGTAACGCGTACACGCCGTGCACCGAGTTGGTAACTGCGTGGAAACGTTTCTGCCACTCGCTGTTCGACAATTCGCAGTCCTCGTTCGCGTCCAACGTCTCGTTGCATTCGTTCACCACGTCGTGCAAATAAGACAGCGCTGGAGCCAGAACCAGGCACTCGTACTTCATTGAAGAGTTGGACTTCTTGGAGAGAGCGTCGTACGTCTTGCTGCCGTGCAGGTCGTACAACTGCGGCATTCTCGATGTCAGCGTAGCCGGCCGCGGTGGGAACGGGTTGATTGAGGCTGCTGGCACGAACGCCAGCTTCCTCCTTCTCTCCAGAAGTTGCTCGGCGGTCTTGGCTACGGTGTCCGGGTCAGAAGTCCCAGGCTTCGCTGCCACCTTCGCCTCCAACTCCACGTTGATCTGTGCTTGTCGTTGAAGCTCGTCACGCAGCAGGCGATGCTCCTCTGCCTGCTGCCTCTGCATCTCAAGCAGCTCCCCTTGCTGCTTTTGCATGATCAGAATTTGTTGCATCAGCACGTCCTGAGTGGACGGTGCTGCCGGGGAAGGGGAAGCCTGCCCGATGTCTGGCTTCCCCGGGAGGGGAGGGAAATCCTCTGTAGACTTGCCCTTCGCAGTTCCAGCCATTCCTCTCCCTCAAAGGAGTAACAGTGAAGTCAATCGTACTGCCGTAGCCGATGTGAAGCCGTCGTTTGAAGTCGTAACGCCGTCCCCGCGACTTCGCTGTCAGATCTCCTGTCGTCGTTCGATCGCCGTCGTACAACCTAGTGGTCTAGTCACTACCTACTCTACTGTTTACAGGTGAAACAGGTGAAGAAATTCTTACAAAATCGGATTTGCAGTGTGCCTCACAGAGTACCGTAGGTACCCGTGAAGTTCCTGTTTGCAAGAGCAAAAGGAACGGAGCTGAACAGGCGTGTCGCTTCGTGGCTACTTGTACATCCTGTTTGTGTCACGGAGCTACATGTGTCATTCGGCTCTACTGCAGCAGGAGTCACGGATTCTGAAAGTCTGAAACCACAAAAATTCTGTTGCACTCCAATTTGAACATACTTATATGGTTTGGTTAAGTATGGACACGTCAGACTCTGCGGACTCTGATGTATCCATGGTACTCCAGCTGTATCCGAAAGCTTTAGCAATTCCCGTTTCGACCAATCACAACGCTCGAATGGGTCGATGCATAGTTTCCGCCAATGATTTACTGCCCGTATGACGCGCGTGCGTTATGCATCATCCATTTTCTTCCTATCGTGCGAATCTGTTCGTCGAATCGTGAAAAAGAATGGCCAAATTCAATAGGGAAAGGCCCATGAATTTTGTATACATCTTTCATTTCAGTGACGGCTCTCATACTGTGGACAGGTGGTCATAGAAACGGCGCCCAATGCTGCAGCAGGAGAAGCAGACGGTACACCGGTGGTGGCCCTCGTGGAAGCGGTGAGATTCCTTCTTGATGCCGATTTCCTCTGATGTCACCTCTGGAGGAGGAAAAACAAGCGGATGGCTCTTGCGTGTCTGTCCGAATGGATTGTGGCTGTCCCTGTGGTACCCTTCTGACGGGTACTGCCTCTTTGAGGGCGTCAGGGATTCGTCTGTGGCTGGTTCTATTTATGTCCAGTGCCTTGGGGCAATTTCACCTGCCGGGGGACTGTTGATCGACAGCCGCGTTATGGGGTACTGGCATCTCGTTGTTAACGGGGACGGCCACTGGAGCGCTTTGGATGATGGGATGTGGCTGTCCCTGTGGTACCCTTGTGACGGGTACTGCCTCTTTGAGGGCGTCAGGGATTCGTCTGCGGCTGGCTCTATTTATGTCCAGTGCCTTGGGGCAATTTCACCTGCCGGGGACTGGTGATCGACAGCCGCGTTATGGGGTACTGGCATCTCGTTGTTAACGGGGACGGCCACTGGAGCGCTTTGGATGATGGGATGTGGCTGTCCCTGTGGTACCCTTGTGACGGGTACTGCCTCTTTGAGGGCGTCGGGGATTCGTCTGCGGCTCGCTATTTGGGAGTGTCTTGGATTCGTCTGACGCTTGCTCCCTCTCCGTGCACAGTGCTCATGGTTATTACACGAGCCGGGGGACTTGTGTTCTGTGACCCTGATGTGAGGTACTGGCGCATCGCTGTGAACGGGGACGGCTGCTGGATGGAAGTGGGTTTTGGGAGGCGGTTGTCCCTGTGGTGCCATTCTGCCCGCCTCTTGGAGAGCTCGGTGGATTCGTCTGCCTTTGCTGCAAGGAGAGGCAGAGGGTGGTGAAGTCCACCTTCTGTGTTTTCCCTTGATTTTTGTGGGGAGCACTTAGGTGCCCGCATGTTTTCATTTTTTTACATGGGGTGTCCATGTTTTGTGGTGTGACTGCATTCATGGCATAACCATGGACCAACGGGTCCCATCCATCGACCGTGAGCCACTGGGGGGCATGCCAGCAGGGTCCGCTTACTCCGTAACCCTGGGAGCAACTATTGTTGGGCGATGATCGGTCACATCGTATCATCTTTCCATGCTGCTTTGCATCTGGGTTGGGAATATGTATGAGTTTGTGGTATCTTGTCACGGCCTCGCCCTGCTTTTGATTTGCTTCTCACGTCCACTGGGATGATTGGTGGGCTGGCTTTTGTTGGCCAATCTCATGCCATTCAGTGTCTGTCTGAATCTTCACTTCAGCTTAGCACCTTCTTAGCAGCTTCTGGGCATTAGGTTTGTCTGAAGAAACTCGTGCATTATCATGTGATGGTGTGCCTTTTGGTGACCCATGTGTCGCAGGCGTCAAGAATCATATATAGATATAGATAGATATACATATATTTCTAAGGTGTTTTTTGCGTGGAGCTGGCAGGAATCTCCGCCTGGTGCTGCAGTTGAGGCTTCGAATTTAGCTTCAGTCGAGGCTATGAATTTAACTTCACTTTTCAACGTGACCCCGCACATCACAGAGTCGCCGCCTATTGCAAACCTTCGCCACAAGGCAGAAATGAGCGATCTCGAACAGAATAATCAAATGCTGATTGAGAGCTTGATCACTGGCCTATTCGCCCTGTCTGGAGTTCTTACATTCATGGCAATTTGCAGCCCTTTCTTGTGGTGCTGCTCCACTACTGTCAACAAGCGCAAATAAGTGCTTTGAACTCCGTGATTTCGAGTGCCCACTGAATCCACTCTCTTGCAGTAAAAGGCTGCGCACTCCCTTACCTGCGCCTCAAGTGCTTGGGCACGGAGTGCACCTTGCCTAACGGGAATTTAGGCAGCATCCAAGCGTCTTCTATGTAATGAGAATATAGATGAAGCTATCTCCAGTGTCGAGCTACATATGACGATAAAGACCTGATTGAATCTCATTTATTCCCTTCCAGCAATGAATTGTACTATGGATACATTATGCGCCCTGCAGTTATTTCCATGCAGGTCACCAACATCAGACATTTTCCAGCAATGGGCTAGGTGCGTTTTTGTAAAGATGCCATGGTATGCATTGACCTGCACCCGAATAGGTAAGGAACCGATGATCCATGGCGGTGACCTCAGCAACAGTGTCGAATCATAATAGGGCGTCACTTGGCGTCATGGCCGCAATAAGGTACAGTGTGTCATGACGCCTTTCGTAGAGCATCAGACGTAAGAGTGATGGTAGCTTGGTACTGCTTGTGGCAAGGGCCTCGTTCGCTATATGATGGATTTGGACATGTGATGGAGCTGTCATCAGAGGATAGTTATTTCAACAAGGGATACCGCAGTGCAGGATCTACCATGGTAGCTTCCTTATTTCTCAACGATTGGCCGTCATCACTCGCTTGATTGTGTAATACAACGAAACCATGCATGGCAAGCTCAGACGTACCTACTTGCCGGCGCACCCCTGAGCAGTTTTTAAGCACTCCACCTCCGAGCTTGCTCCCGAGCGTGTATTTTAAAGTGCTGATAATCATATGCCACTGGCGGTATACCACGTATGATGATATCACGTGGTATGCCACCCTGCAGGTGTTATGCACAATACAGGCGTATTGGAAACATATTTGGGTTTGCGGTCTGTGTTCAAATTCGGGGATGCAACCCGCCAGATCTCCCCCTAACATCCATTACAAAATGTATTTCTGGGACTAATGTATATGCTAAATCAGTGCTTGAAGGCGAAAATCGCAAGAATGATGAACGTTTACAACTATTCATGAACAGTTGCTTGGAAGAGTTTGCCAGGCATCTGCAGACCTTCAGGAACTAGCAAGTACATAAAGAACTACTCGACCGACCTACGTCATTCTAGCCGATTTACCAGTATCTACTTATCTGACCACTTCCGCGACTCAGATAGGATGCTTATAGTGGTGAGTTGGCAATGGCCATCTTAGGGCACATTCGTTGGTACCCACGAGTTCTGGTCCAGGATGCGTGTTTTAAATCAGTGCCCTGACATTTGTAGGCACCTTTGCCGCCATCCATAGGATTATGGAGGCCCCAAAACTACGAAAAAAGCCGGTTTTCACGGGTTTCCCCATTTTTTGATTTTTTATGTGCTTGTGAATCGCAATTTTCACACAAGCTAAGGGCAGTACTTGCCCATTTTCCCAATTCGAATTGCATTTCAAAATTGCCCAAACCATAATATAGTAGCCGCCTCCCTGCATAATACAGATGATGAACCATAGCCATTGTCACTTACATCGTATCAGACCCCGCTGCGCTGCCTAATTTCGTGCAATTCCATCTAAACTTTTTAAGATGTTCGGCCAATGGCGTTGCGATATCAAGTTCGTGTTAAGATGTGCTACGATGGTGTAGGAGGCAGCTGTAACAGTGACTGTGAAACTACTTATGGATCATATATAGTGCAAGGCTCTGTATTATGCACTATATTGAAGTACATATAGCAAACTTTTCAAATAACTTCATAACTTTTGATAAATACGGGACATAAATAATTTTTTGACATGACCTCTCCTGACTTTTTAGAATAATTCCGCGTTATTCGCGTGATAGTATTCGCTGACATTTATTTCACTCTGCTCGAAAGAGTCACAATTCCGTTCTTCCGATTCGAACCGGTATATAAAACGCTTATATGCGTGACGGCAGGGTTCCTCTTGCTCGGACAAACCTATCAGCTATTCACACAACAGAAATCATGCAGGGCAAAATCATAATAATAATACAAATTTGCAGCAGCACATTTATAGTCCCAATACCGCTTATCAAACTATTCTATTCTATAACCTGATACTAAACGGGTTCTAAAAGAGCAAATCCCTATCGCATCTTAACAAGCAAAATGAACGTGTCCCGAAGGACATCACGAATTCTCGTGCCACGCAGACCACGCAAACTGCGAGTGCTCAATATCATTTTTTTTGGCGAGCAGAAGATCCCGTAGTACCTGCGAACATTTACTGAAACTGTCAGCCGGTGGAAAAGAAGCAGCATCGCTGACTGTTTCACATAAGTTGAGAAGAGAAGGAGCATGGCGAAAAGCCGAAGTGATCTAAATCCTAAACTGAAAGTAGCATGGCCGACTAAGACCGAGGAAGATCCCGCCAGGGCAAGCCCCAGACGCGCTGCTACCCGGTCCAAGATAAATGGCGCTTCCCAATCAAGATGGACCGCGCTGCTGCCCAGATCAAGATAAACGACGCAGAAGAATTACCACGACCTTCGTAGCACAAGATCCTGAGATCGGGCACCATAAACATGTGGGACGTAACGAATCTTGTGGGAAACGAAAGCAACAGGAATTATAAACATAACCAAGAAGCTGGCAACATAGTTCGCGAAAGATCAGCGCGCCCTGCACCTCCACCAAAAGAACCCAGCAGCCGGCGCATAATCACCTGCACCAAAAGATCCCAGCAGCCAGTAGTTCCGGCAGTTGGTGGGAGACTTACGATGAAAAGTTCAGGGGGTAAAAGTCACGGCAGAAATTATACAACCATCACAAGATTTTCTCTTGGAAATATATAAAATTAACTTGCTAGTGGAGCGCCCCCTGAATTTATCGGCTTTCGACTACACTTCAAGAGCCGGTTAAGCTCCGTTGAATACCTATTGCTTCGTGTACTACGGTATTATTTTGATATATTTGATATATTCTAGACTGTTTGCTGGTCTATTTTTCTTTCGTGTACCCTCGTCGACATCTTTGGCTAGACCTTAAGCTCCCTTAACGCCTTGGCCTTCATTGTTTGACTTCTTTCCATTCGGTAAACATGCCCTCTTCCCCACTTCTTTCCGTCTTCAACACTACGCAATGAAGCGTTGAAGTTTTCCTTCTTTCACGTTCTTCTTGACTTCACATGTTTTCTTCACATTTGCGCCGTTTGTAACCCTCGTTTCCCCCCCCACGGAAACTCGTCGCAGGCATACTAAAGGAGCTCCCTAGCGTTCGCCCTTTAAAAGGTAAAATTAATTTCAGCATGTTTCATCATTGTAACGTGCCTTCACTTCGAATATCGTGAACCCCATCCATAGGTGCTATTCAAGATTCAAGAAAGGAGAGCAAGCGACATGGCCGCCAACATCGAGGTACGCACCTTTTCACTACTCCGTTGTAGTGATCCTTCGGCAAGCGACCTCAGACATATGTCCCGAGAAATGTTAGAAAGTTTCACACCTTCGGACCGCCGGGATGCCCGCAATAGTGTTTGTTCTTTGGGTTTGCGCATCAAACCCAAACGCAAACTCCATGTTCACCTTCAAAGGCCTTCGTCTTTCCTAACCTTCTCCGGTGATCCTTCGGCAAGCGACCTCGGACATATGTCCCGAGAAATGTTACAAAGTTTCACACCTTGGGACCGCCGGGATGCCCGAAACAGTTTTTGTTCTTTGGGTTTGCGCATCAAACCCAAGCCCAAACCCCATGTTCGCCTTCAAAGGGCTTCGTCTTTCCTAACCTTTTCAGGTGATCCTTCGGCAAGCGACCTCAGCCATATGTCCCGAGAAATGTTACAAAGTTTCACACCTTCGGACCGCCGGGATGCCCGAAACAGTTTTTGTTCTTTGGGTTTGCGCATCATGCCATTGATAGTGGTACCACGCACGTTAGTGCCTCGACGAACACCAACACGCATGTCAGTGCTACCAGTATTGACACCAGTCATACCAGTGTGAGCGGTGGATGTGGACAAGAGTGCAACGCCCTGGTGGACACGAGTGCCTTGGGAAACGTAAAGCTGTCAAGCTTTTTTTTGCAGCGTATTGATTTCTGCATCCAGCTCACCGTAGGTCATCTTATGATCCCAGAACTTCGACTCGGGAGCATCGGTGGTACCCTTGTGACGGGTACTGCCTCTTTGAGGGCGTCAGGGATTCGTCTGCGGCTGGCTCTATTTATGTCCAGTGCCTTGGGGCAATTTCACCTGCCGGGGACTGGTGATCGACAGCCGCGTTATGGGGTACTGGCATCTCGTTGTTAACGGGGACGGCCACTGGAGCGCTTTGGATGATGGGATGTGGCTGTCCCTGTGGTACCCTTGTGACGGGTACTGCCTCTTTGAGGGCGTCGGGGATTCGTCTGCGGCTCGCTATTTGGGAGTGTCTTGGATTCGTCTGACGCTTGCTCCCTCTCCGTGCACAGTGCTCATGGTTATTACACGAGCCGGGGGACTTGTGTTCTGTGACCCTGATGTGAGGTACTGGCGCATCGCTGTGAACGGGGACGGCTGCTGGATGGAAGTGGGTTTTGGGAGGCGGTTGTCCCTGTGGTGCCATTCTGCCCGCCTCTTGGAGAGCTCGGTGGATTCGTCTGCCTTTGCTGCAAGGAGAGGCAGAGGGTGGTGAAGTCCACCTTCTGTGTTTTCCCTTGATTTTTGTGGGGAGCACTTAGGTGCCCGCATGTTTTCATTTTTTTACATGGGGTGTCCATGTTTTGTGGTGTGACTGCATTCATGGCATAACCATGGACCAACGGGTCCCATCCATCGACCGTGAGCCACTGGGGGGCATGCCAGCAGGGTCCGCTTACTCCGTAACCCTGGGAGCAACTATTGTTGGGCGATGATCGGTCACATCGTATCATCTTTCCATGCTGCTTTGCATCTGGGTTGGGAATATGTATGAGTTTGTGGTATCTTGTCACGGCCTCGCCCTGCTTTTGATTTGCTTCTCACGTCCACTGGGATGATTGGTGGGCTGGCTTTTGTTGGCCAATCTCATGCCATTCAGTGTCTGTCTGAATCTTCACTTCAGCTTAGCACCTTCTTAGCAGCTTCTGGGCATTAGGTTTGTCTGAAGAAACTCGTGCATTATCATGTGATGGTGTGCCTTTTGGTGACCCATGTGTCGCAGGCGTCAAGAATCATATATAGATATAGATAGATATACATATATTTCTAAGGTGTTTTTTGCGTGGAGCTGGCAGGAATCTCCGCCTGGTGCTGCAGTTGAGGCTTCGAATTTAGCTTCAGTCGAGGCTATGAATTTAACTTCACTTTTCAACGTGACCCCGCACATCACAGAGTCGCCGCCTATTGCAAACCTTCGCCACAAGGCAGAAATGAGCGATCTCGAACAGAATACGATCAAATGCTGATTGAGAGCTTGATCACTGGCCTATTCGCCCTGTCTGGAGTTCTTACATTCATGGCAATTTGCAGCCCTTTCTTGTGGTGCTGCTCCACTACTGTCAACAAGCGCAAATAAGTGCTTTGAACTCCGTGATTTCGAGTGCCCACTGAATCCACTCTCTTGCAGTAAAAGGCTGCGCACTCCCTTACCTGCGCCTCAAGTGCTTGGGCACGGAGTGCACCTTGCCTAACGGGAATTTAGGCAGCATCCAAGCGTCTTCTATGTAATGAGAATATAGATGAAGCTATCTCCAGTGTCGAGCTACATATGACGATAAAGACCTGATTGAATCTCATTTATTCCCTTCCAGCAATGAATTGTACTATGGATACATTATGCGCCCTGCAGTTATTTCCATGCAGGTCACCAACATCAGACATTTTCCAGCAATGGGCTAGGTGCGTTTTTGTAAAGATGCCATGGTATGCATTGACCTGCACCCGAATAGGTAAGGAACCGATGATCCATGGCGGTGACCTCAGCAACAGTGTCGAATCATAATAGGGCGTCACTTGGCGTCATGGCCGCAATAAGGTACAGTGTGTCATGACGCCTTTCGTAGAGCATCAGACGTAAGAGTGATGGTAGCTTGGTACTGCTTGTGGCAAGGGCCTCGTTCGCTATATGATGGATTTGGACATGTGATGGAGCTGTCATCAGAGGATAGTTATTTCAACAAGGGATACCGCAGTGCAGGATCTACCATGGTAGCTTCCTTATTTCTCAACGATTGGCCGTCATCACTCGCTTGATTGTGTAATACAACGAAACCATGCATGGCAAGCTCAGACGTACCTACTTGCCGGCGCACCCCTGAGCAGTTTTTAAGCACTCCACCTCCGAGCTTGCTCCCGAGCGTGTATTTTAAAGTGCTGATAATCATATGCCACTGGCGGTATACCACGTATGATGATATCACGTGGTATGCCACCCTGCAGGTGTTATGCACAATACAGGCGTATTGGAAACATATTTGGGTTTGCGGTCTGTGTTCAAATTCGGGGATGCAACCCGCCAGATCTCCCCCTAACATCCATTACAAAATGTATTTCTGGGACTAATGTATATGCTAAATCAGTGCTTGAAGGCGAAAATCGCAAGAATGATGAACGTTTACAACTATTCATGAACAGTTGCTTGGAAGAGTTTGCCAGGCATCTGCAGACCTTCAGGAACTAGCAAGTACATAAAGAACTACTCGACCGACCTACGTCATTCTAGCCGATTTACCAGTATCTACTTATCTGACCACTTCCGCGACTCAGATAGGATGCTTATAGTGGTGAGTTGGCAATGGCCATCTTAGGGCACATTCGTTGGTACCCACGAGTTCTGGTCCAGGATGCGTGTTTTAAATCAGTGCCCTGACATTTGTAGGCACCTTTGCCGCCATCCATAGGATTATGGAGGCCCCAAAACTACGAAAAAAGCCGGTTTTCACGGGTTTCCCCATTTTTTGATTTTTTATGTGCTTGTGAATCGCAATTTTCACACAAGCTAAGGGCAGTACTTGCCCATTTTCCCAATTCGAATTGCATTTCAAAATTGCCCAAACCATAATATAGTAGCCGCCTCCCTGCATAATACAGATGATGAACCATAGCCATTGTCACTTACATCGTATCAGACCCCGCTGCGCTGCCTAATTTCGTGCAATTCCATCTAAACTTTTTAAGATGTTCGGCCAATGGCGTTGCGATATCAAGTTCGTGTTAAGATGTGCTACGATGGTGTAGGAGGCAGCTGTAACAGTGACTGTGAAACTACTTATGGATCATATATAGTGCAAGGCTCTGTATTATGCACTATATTGAAGTACATATAGCAAACTTTTCAAATAACTTCATAACTTTTGATAAATACGGGACATAAATAATTTTTTGACATGACCTCTCCTGACTTTTTAGAATAATTCCGCGTTATTCGCGTGATAGTATTCGCTGACATTTATTTCACTCTGCTCGAAAGAGTCACAATTCCGTTCTTCCGATTCGAACCGGTATATAAAACGCTTATATGCGTGACGGCAGGGTTCCTCTTGCTCGGACAAACCTATCAGCTATTCACACAACAGAAATCATGCAGGGCAAAATCATAATAATAATACAAATTTGCAGCAGCACATTTATAGTCCCAATACCGCTTATCAAACTATTCTATTCTATAACCTGATACTAAACGGGTTCTAAAAGAGCAAATCCCTATCGCATCTTAACAAGCAAAATGAACGTGTCCCGAAGGACATCACGAATTCTCGTGCCACGCAGACCACGCAAACTGCGAGTGCTCAATATCATTTTTTTTGGCGAGCAGAAGATCCCGTAGTACCTGCGAACATTTACTGAAACTGTCAGCCGGTGGAAAAGAAGCAGCATCGCTGACTGTTTCACATAAGTTGAGAAGAGAAGGAGCATGGCGAAAAGCCGAAGTGATCTAAATCCTAAACTGAAAGTAGCATGGCCGACTAAGACCGAGGAAGATCCCGCCAGGGCAAGCCCCAGACGCGCTGCTACCCGGTCCAAGATAAATGGCGCTTCCCAATCAAGATGGACCGCGCTGCTGCCCAGATCAAGATAAACGACGCAGAAGAATTACCACGACCTTCGTAGCACAAGATCCTGAGATCGGGCACCATAAACATGTGGGACGTAACGAATCTTGTGGGAAACGAAAGCAACAGGAATTATAAACATAACCAAGAAGCTGGCAACATAGTTCGCGAAAGATCAGCGCGCCCTGCACCTCCACCAAAAGAACCCAGCAGCCGGCGCATAATCACCTGCACCAAAAGATCCCAGCAGCCAGTAGTTCCGGCAGTTGGTGGGAGACTTACGATGAAAAGTTCAGGGGGTAAAAGTCACGGCAGAAATTATACAACCATCACAAGATTTTCTCTTGGAAATATATAAAATTAACTTTCTAGTGGAGCGCCCCCTGAATTTATCGGCTTTCGACTACACTTCAAGAGCCGGTTAAGCTCCGTTGAATACCTATTGCTTCGTGCTCTACGGTATTATTTTGATATATTTGATATATTCTAGACTGTTTGCTGGTCTATTTTTCTTTCGTGTACCCTCGTCGACATCTTTGGCTAGACCTTAAGCTCCCTTAACGCCTTGGCCTTCATTGTTTGACTTCTTTCCATTCGGTAAACATGCCCTCTTCCCCACTTCTTTCCGTCTTCAACACTACGCAATGAAGCGTTGAAGTTTTCCTTCTTTCACGTTCTTCTTGACTTCACATGTTTTCTTCACATTTGCGCCGTTTGTAACCCTCGTTTCCCCCCCCACGGAAACTCGTCGCAGGCATACTAAAGGAGCTCCCTAGCGTTCGCCCTTTAAAAGGTAAAATTAATTTCAGCATGTTTCATCATTGTAACGTGCCTTCACTTCGAATATCGTGAACCCCATCCATAGGTGCTATTCAAGATTCAAGAAAGGAGAGCAAGCGACATGGCCGCCAACATCGAGGTACGCACCTTTTCACTACTCCGTTGTAGTGATCCTTCGGCAAGCGACCTCAGACATATGTCCCGAGAAATGTTAGAAAGTTTCACACCTTCGGACCGCCGGGATGCCCGCAATAGTGTTTGTTCTTTGGGTTTGCGCATCAAACCCAAACGCAAACTCCATGTTCACCTTCAAAGGCCTTCGTCTTTCCTAACCTTCTCCGGTGATCCTTCGGCAAGCGACCTCGGACATATGTCCCGAGAAATGTTACAAAGTTTCACACCTTGGGACCGCCGGGATGCCCGAAACAGTTTTTGTTCTTTGGGTTTGCGCATCAAACCCAAGCCCAAACCCCATGTTCGCCTTCAAAGGGCTTCGTCTTTCCTAACCTTTTCAGGTGATCCTTCGGCAAGCGACCTCAGCCATATGTCCCGAGAAATGTTACAAAGTTTCACACCTTCGGACCGCCGGGATGCCCGAAACAGTTTTTGTTCTTTGGGTTTGCGCATCATGCCATTGATAGTGGTACCACGCACGTTAGTGCCTCGACGAACACCAACACGCATGTCAGTGCTACCAGTATTGACACCAGTCATACCAGTGTGAGCGGTGGATGTGGACAAGAGTGCAACGCCCTGGTGGACACGAGTGCCTTGGGAAACGTAAAGCTGTCAAGCTTTTTTTTGCAGCGTATTGATTTCTGCATCCAGCTCACCGTAGGTCATCTTATGATCCCAGAACTTCGACTCGGGAGCATCGGTGGTACCCTTGTGACGGGTACTGCCTCTTTGAGGGCGTCAGGGATTCGTCTGCGGCTGGCTCTATTTATGTCCAGTGCCTTGGGGCAATTTCACCTGCCGGGGACTGGTGATCGACAGCCGCGTTATGGGGTACTGGCATCTCGTTGTTAACGGGGACGGCCACTGGAGCGCTTTGGATGATGGGATGTGGCTGTCCCTGTGGTACCCTTGTGACGGGTACTGCCTCTTTGAGGGCGTCGGGGATTCGTCTGCGGCTCGCTATTTGGGAGTGTCTTGGATTCGTCTGACGCTTGCTCCCTCTCCGTGCACAGTGCTCATGGTTATTACACGAGCCGGGGGACTTGTGTTCTGTGACCCTGATGTGAGGTACTGGCGCATCGCTGTGAACGGGGACGGCTGCTGGATGGAAGTGGGTTTTGGGAGGCGGTTGTCCCTGTGGTGCCATTCTGCCCGCCTCTTGGAGAGCTCGGTGGATTCGTCTGCCTTTGCTGCAAGGAGAGGCAGAGGGTGGTGAAGTCCACCTTCTGTGTTTTCCCTTGATTTTTGTGGGGAGCACTTAGGTGCCCGCATGTTTTCATTTTTTTACATGGGGTGTCCATGTTTTGTGGTGTGACTGCATTCATGGCATAACCATGGACCAACGGGTCCCATCCATCGACCGTGAGCCAGGCACTGGGGGGCATGCCAGCAGGGTCCGCTTACTCCGTAACCCTGGGAGCAACTATTGTTGGGCGATGATCGGTCACATCGTATCATCTTTCCATGCTGCTTTGCATCTGGGTTGGGAATATGTATGAGTTTGTGGTATCTTGTCACGGCCTCGCCCTGCTTTTGATTTGCTTCTCACGTCCACTGGGATGATTGGTGGGCTGGCTTTTGTTGGCCAATCTCATGCCATTCAGTGTCTGTCTGAATCTTCACTTCAGCTTAGCACCTTCTTAGCAGCTTCTGGGCATTAGGTTTGTCTGAAGAAACTCGTGCATTATCATGTGATGGTGTGCCTTTTGGTGACCCATGTGTCGCAGGCGTCAAGAATCATATATAGATATAGATAGATATACATATATTTCTAAGGTGTTTTTTGCGTGGAGCTGGCAGGAATCTCCGCCTGGTGCTGCAGTTGAGGCTTCGAATTTAGCTTCAGTCGAGGCTATGAATTTAACTTCACTTTTCAACGTGACCCCGCACATCACAGAGTCGCCGCCTATTGCAAACCTTCGCCACAAGGCAGAAATGAGCGATCTCGAACAGAATAATCAAATGCTGATTGAGAGCTTGATCACTGGCCTATTCGCCCTGTCTGGAGTTCTTACATTCATGGCAATTTGCAGCCCTTTCTTGTGGTGCTGCTCCACTACTGTCAACAAGCGCAAATAAGTGCTTTGAACTCCGTGATTTCGAGTGCCCACTGAATCCACTCTCTTGCAGTAAAAGGCTGCGCACTCCCATACCTGCGCCTCAAGTGCTTGGGCACGGAGTGCACCTTGCCTAACGGGAATTTAGGCAGCATCCAAGCGTCTTCTATGTAATGAGAATATAGATGAAGCTATCTCCAGTGTCGAGCTACATATGACGATAAAGACCTGATTGAATCTCATTTATTCCCTTCCAGCAATGAATTGTACTATGGATACATTATGCGCCCTGCAGTTATTTCCATGCAGGTCACCAACATCAGGCATTTTCCAGCAATGGGCTAGGTGCGTTTTTGTAAAGATGCCATGGTATGCATTGACCTGCACCCGAATAGGTAAGGAACCGATGATCCATGGCGGTGACCTCAGCAACAGTGTCGAATCATAATAGGGCGTCACTTGGCGTCATGGCCGCAATAAGGTACAGTGTGTCATGACGCCTTTCGTAGAGCATCAGACGTAAGAGTGATGGTAGCTTGGTACTGCTTGTGGCAAGGGCCTCGTTCGCTATATGATGGATTTGGACATGTGATGGAGCTGTCATCAGAGGATAGTTATTTCAACAAGGGATACCGCAGTGCAGGATCTACCATGGTAGCTTCCTTATTTCTCAACGATTGGCCGTCATCACTCGCTTGATTGTGTAATACAACGAAACCATGCATGGCAAGCTCAGACGTACCTACTTGCCGGCGCACCCCTGAGCAGTTTTTAAGCACTCCACCTCCGAGCTTGCTCCCGAGCGTGTATTTTAAAGTGCTGATAATCATATGCCACTGGCGGTATACCACGTATGATGATATCACGTGGTATGCCACCCTGCAGGTGTTATGCACAATACAGGCGTATTGGAAACATATTTGGGTTTGCGGTCTGTGTTCAAATTCGGGGATGCAACCCGCCAGATCTCCCCCTAACATCCATTACAAAATGTATTTCTGGGACTAATGTATATGCTAAATCAGTGCTTGAAGGCGAAAATCGCAAGAATGATGAACGTTTACAACTATTCATGAACAGTTGCTTGGAAGAGTTTGCCAGGCATCTGCAGACCTTCAGGAACTAGCAAGTACATAAAGAACTACTCGACCGACCTACGTCATTCTAGCCGATTTACCAGTATCTACTTATCTGACCACTTCCGCGACTCAGATAGGATGCTTATAGTGGTGAGTTGGCAATGGCCATCTTAGGGCACATTCGTTGGTACCCACGAGTTCTGGTCCAGGATGCGTGTTTTAAATCAGTGCCCTGACATTTGTAGGCACCTTTGCCGCCATCCATAGGATTATGGAGGCCCCAAAACTACGAAAAAAGCCGGTTTTCACGGGTTTCCCCATTTTTTGATTTTTTATGTGCTTGTGAATCGCAATTTTCACACAAGCTAAGGGCAGTACTTGCCCATTTTCCCAATTCGAATTGCATTTCAAAATTGCCCAAACCATAATATAGTAGCCGCCTCCCTGCATAATACAGATGATGAACCATAGCCATTGTCACTTACATCGTATCAGACCCCGCTGCGCTGCCTAATTTCGTGCAATTCCATCTAAACTTTTTAAGATGTTCGGCCAATGGCGTTGCGATATCAAGTTCGTGTTAAGATGTGCTACGATGGTGTAGGAGGCAGCTGTAACAGTGACTGTGAAACTACTTATGGATCATATATAGTGCAAGGCTCTGTATTATGCACTATATTGAAGTACATATAGCAAACTTTTCAAATAACTTCATAACTTTTGATAAATACGGGACATAAATAATTTTTTGACATGACCTCTCCTGACTTTTTAGAATAATTCCGCGTTATTCGCGTGATAGTATTCGCTGACATTTATTTCACTCTGCTCGAAAGAGTCACAATTCCGTTCTTCCGATTCGAACCGGTATATAAAACGCTTATATGCGTGACGGCAGGGTTCCTCTTGCTCGGACAAACCTATCAGCTATTCACACAACAGAAATCATGCAGGGCAAAATCATAATAATAATACAAATTTGCAGCAGCACATTTATAGTCCCAATACCGCTTATCAAACTATTCTATTCTATAACCTGATACTAAACGGGTTCTAAAAGAGCAAATCCCTATCGCATCTTAACAAGCAAAATGAACGTGTCCCGAAGGACATCACGAATTCTCGTGCCACGCAGACCACGCAAACTGCGAGTGCTCAATATCATTTTTTTTGGCGAGCAGAAGATCCCGTAGTACCTGCGAACATTTACTGAAACTGTCAGCCGGTGGAAAAGAAGCAGCATCGCTGACTGTTTCACATAAGTTGAGAAGAGAAGGAGCATGGCGAAAAGCCGAAGTGATCTAAATCCTAAACTGAAAGTAGCATGGCCGACTAAGACCGAGGAAGATCCCGCCAGGGCAAGCCCCAGACGCGCTGCTACCCGGTCCAAGATAAATGGCGCTTCCCAATCAAGATGGACCGCGCTGCTGCCCAGATCAAGATAAACGACGCAGAAGAATTACCACGACCTTCGTAGCACAAGATCCTGAGATCGGGCACCATAAACATGTGGGACGTAACGAATCTTGTGGGAAACGAAAGCAACAGGAATTATAAACATAACCAAGAAGCTGGCAACATAGTTCGCGAAAGATCAGCGCGCCCTGCACCTCCACCAAAAGAACCCAGCAGCCGGCGCATAATCACCTGCACCAAAAGATCCCAGCAGCCAGTAGTTCCGGCAGTTGGTGGGAGACTTACGATGAAAAGTTCAGGGGGTAAAAGTCACGGCAGAAATTATACAACCATCACAAGATTTTCTCTTGGAAATATATAAAATTAACTTTCTAGTGGAGCGCCCCCTGAATTTATCGGCTTTCGACTACACTTCAAGAGCCGGTTAAGCTCCGTTGAATACCTATTGCTTCGTGCTCTACGGTATTATTTTGATATATTTGATATATTCTAGACTGTTTGCTGGTCTATTTTTCTTTCGTGTACCCTCGTCGACATCTTTGGCTAGACCTTAAGCTCCCTTAACGCCTTGGCCTTCATTGTTTGACTTCTTTCCATTCGGTAAACATGCCCTCTTCCCCACTTCTTTCCGTCTTCAACACTACGCAATGAAGCGTTGAAGTTTTCCTTCTTTCACGTTCTTCTTGACTTCACATGTTTTCTTCACATTTGCGCCGTTTGTAACCCTCGTTTCCCCCCCCACGGAAACTCGTCGCAGGCATACTAAAGGAGCTCCCTAGCGTTCGCCCTTTAAAAGGTAAAATTAATTTCAGCATGTTTCATCATTGTAACGTGCCTTCACTTCGAATATCGTGAACCCCATCCATAGGTGCTATTCAAGATTCAAGAAAGGAGAGCAAGCGACATGGCCGCCAACATCGAGGTACGCACCTTTTCACTACTCCGTTGTAGTGATCCTTCGGCAAGCGACCTCAGACATATGTCCCGAGAAATGTTAGAAAGTTTCACACCTTCGGACCGCCGGGATGCCCGCAATAGTGTTTGTTCTTTGGGTTTGCGCATCAAACCCAAACGCAAACTCCATGTTCACCTTCAAAGGCCTTCGTCTTTCCTAACCTTCTCCGGTGATCCTTCGGCAAGCGACCTCGGACATATGTCCCGAGAAATGTTACAAAGTTTCACACCTTGGGACCGCCGGGATGCCCGAAACAGTTTTTGTTCTTTGGGTTTGCGCATCAAACCCAAGCCCAAACCCCATGTTCGCCTTCAAAGGGCTTCGTCTTTCCTAACCTTTTCAGGTGATCCTTCGGCAAGCGACCTCAGCCATATGTCCCGAGAAATGTTACAAAGTTTCACACCTTCGGACCGCCGGGATGCCCGAAACAGTTTTTGTTCTTTGGGTTTGCGCATCATGCCATTGATAGTGGTACCACGCACGTTAGTGCCTCGACGAACACCAACACGCATGTCAGTGCTACCAGTATTGACACCAGTCATACCAGTGTGAGCGGTGGATGTGGACAAGAGTGCAACGCCCTGGTGGACACGAGTGCCTTGGGAAACGTAAAGCTGTCAAGCTTTTTTTTGCAGCGTATTGATTTCTGCATCCAGCTCACCGTAGGTCATCTTATGATCCCAGAACTTCGACTCGGGAGCATCGGTGGTACCCTTGTGACGGGTACTGCCTCTTTGAGGGCGTCAGGGATTCGTCTGCGGCTGGCTCTATTTATGTCCAGTGCCTTGGGGCAATTTCACCTGCCGGGGACTGGTGATCGACAGCCGCGTTATGGGGTACTGGCATCTCGTTGTTAACGGGGACGGCCACTGGAGCGCTTTGGATGATGGGATGTGGCTGTCCCTGTGGTACCCTTGTGACGGGTACTGCCTCTTTGAGGGCGTCGGGGATTCGTCTGCGGCTCGCTATTTGGGAGTGTCTTGGATTCGTCTGACGCTTGCTCCCTCTCCGTGCACAGTGCTCATGGTTATTACACGAGCCGGGGGACTTGTGTTCTGTGACCCTGATGTGAGGTACTGGCGCATCGCTGTGAACGGGGACGGCTGCTGGATGGAAGTGGGTTTTGGGAGGCGGTTGTCCCTGTGGTGCCATTCTGCCCGCCTCTTGGAGAGCTCGGTGGATTCGTCTGCCTTTGCTGCAAGGAGAGGCAGAGGGTGGTGAAGTCCACCTTCTGTGTTTTCCCTTGATTTTTGTGGGGAGCACTTAGGTGCCCGCATGTTTTCATTTTTTTACATGGGGTGTCCATGTTTTGTGGTGTGACTGCATTCATGGCATAACCATGGACCAACGGGTCCCATCCATCGACCGTGAGCCACTGGGGGGCATGCCAGCAGGGTCCGCTTACTCCGTAACCCTGGGAGCAACTATTGTTGGGCGATGATCGGTCACATCGTATCATCTTTCCATGCTGCTTTGCATCTGGGTTGGGAATATGTATGAGTTTGTGGTATCTTGTCACGGCCTCGCCCTGCTTTTGATTTGCTTCTCACGTCCACTGGGATGATTGGTGGGCTGGCTTTTGTTGGCCAATCTCATGCCATTCAGTGTCTGTCTGAATCTTCACTTCAGCTTAGCACCTTCTTAGCAGCTTCTGGGCATTAGGTTTGTCTGAAGAAACTCGTGCATTATCATGTGATGGTGTGCCTTTTGGTGACCCATGTGTCGCAGGCGTCAAGAATCATATATAGATATAGATAGATATACATATATTTCTAAGGTGTTTTTTGCGTGGAGCTGGCAGGAATCTCCGCCTGGTGCTGCAGTTGAGGCTTCGAATTTAGCTTCAGTCGAGGCTATGAATTTAACTTCACTTTTCAACGTGACCCCGCACATCACAGAGTCGCCGCCTATTGCAAACCTTCGCCACAAGGCAGAAATGAGCGATCTCGAACAGAATACGATCAAATGCTGATTGAGAGCTTGATCACTGGCCTATTCGCCCTGTCTGGAGTTCTTACATTCATGGCAATTTGCAGCCCTTTCTTGTGGTGCTGCTCCACTACTGTCAACAAGCGCAAATAAGTGCTTTGAACTCCGTGATTTCGAGTGCCCACTGAATCCACTCTCTTGCAGTAAAAGGCTGCGCACTCCCTTACCTGCGCCTCAAGTGCTTGGGCACGGAGTGCACCTTGCCTAACGGGAATTTAGGCAGCATCCAAGCGTCTTCTATGTAATGAGAATATAGATGAAGCTATCTCCAGTGTCGAGCTACATATGACGATAAAGACCTGATTGAATCTCATTTATTCCCTTCCAGCAATGAATTGTACTATGGATACATTATGCGCCCTGCAGTTATTTCCATGCAGGTCACCAACATCAGACATTTTCCAGCAATGGGCTAGGTGCGTTTTTGTAAAGATGCCATGGTATGCATTGACCTGCACCCGAATAGGTAAGGAACCGATGATCCATGGCGGTGACCTCAGCAACAGTGTCGAATCATAATAGGGCGTCACTTGGCGTCATGGCCGCAATAAGGTACAGTGTGTCATGACGCCTTTCGTAGAGCATCAGACGTAAGAGTGATGGTAGCTTGGTACTGCTTGTGGCAAGGGCCTCGTTCGCTATATGATGGATTTGGACATGTGATGGAGCTGTCATCAGAGGATAGTTATTTCAACAAGGGATACCGCAGTGCAGGATCTACCATGGTAGCTTCCTTATTTCTCAACGATTGGCCGTCATCACTCGCTTGATTGTGTAATACAACGAAACCATGCATGGCAAGCTCAGACGTACCTACTTGCCGGCGCACCCCTGAGCAGTTTTTAAGCACTCCACCTCCGAGCTTGCTCCCGAGCGTGTATTTTAAAGTGCTGATAATCATATGCCACTGGCGGTATACCACGTATGATGATATCACGTGGTATGCCACCCTGCAGGTGTTATGCACAATACAGGCGTATTGGAAACATATTTGGGTTTGCGGTCTGTGTTCAAATTCGGGGATGCAACCCGCCAGATCTCCCCCTAACATCCATTACAAAATGTATTTCTGGGACTAATGTATATGCTAAATCAGTGCTTGAAGGCGAAAATCGCAAGAATGATGAACGTTTACAACTATTCATGAACAGTTGCTTGGAAGAGTTTGCCAGGCATCTGCAGACCTTCAGGAACTAGCAAGTACATAAAGAACTACTCGACCGACCTACGTCATTCTAGCCGATTTACCAGTATCTACTTATCTGACCACTTCCGCGACTCAGATAGGATGCTTATAGTGGTGAGTTGGCAATGGCCATCTTAGGGCACATTCGTTGGTACCCACGAGTTCTGGTCCAGGATGCGTGTTTTAAATCAGTGCCCTGACATTTGTAGGCACCTTTGCCGCCATCCATAGGATTATGGAGGCCCCAAAACTACGAAAAAAGCCGGTTTTCACGGGTTTCCCCATTTTTTGATTTTTTATGTGCTTGTGAATCGCAATTTTCACACAAGCTAAGGGCAGTACTTGCCCATTTTCCCAATTCGAATTGCATTTCAAAATTGCCCAAACCATAATATAGTAGCCGCCTCCCTGCATAATACAGATGATGAACCATAGCCATTGTCACTTACATCGTATCAGACCCCGCTGCGCTGCCTAATTTCGTGCAATTCCATCTAAACTTTTTAAGATGTTCGGCCAATGGCGTTGCGATATCAAGTTCGTGTTAAGATGTGCTACGATGGTGTAGGAGGCAGCTGTAACAGTGACTGTGAAACTACTTATGGATCATATATAGTGCAAGGCTCTGTATTATGCACTATATTGAAGTACATATAGCAAACTTTTCAAATAACTTCATAACTTTTGATAAATACGGGACATAAATAATTTTTTGACATGACCTCTCCTGACTTTTTAGAATAATTCCGCGTTATTCGCGTGATAGTATTCGCTGACATTTATTTCACTCTGCTCGAAAGAGTCACAATTCCGTTCTTCCGATTCGAACCGGTATATAAAACGCTTATATGCGTGACGGCAGGGTTCCTCTTGCTCGGACAAACCTATCAGCTATTCACACAACAGAAATCATGCAGGGCAAAATCATAATAATAATACAAATTTGCAGCAGCACATTTATAGTCCCAATACCGCTTATCAAACTATTCTATTCTATAACCTGATACTAAACGGGTTCTAAAAGAGCAAATCCCTATCGCATCTTAACAAGCAAAATGAACGTGTCCCGAAGGACATCACGAATTCTCGTGCCACGCAGACCACGCAAACTGCGAGTGCTCAATATCATTTTTTTTGGCGAGCAGAAGATCCCGTAGTACCTGCGAACATTTACTGAAACTGTCAGCCGGTGGAAAAGAAGCAGCATCGCTGACTGTTTCACATAAGTTGAGAAGAGAAGGAGCATGGCGAAAAGCCGAAGTGATCTAAATCCTAAACTGAAAGTAGCATGGCCGACTAAGACCGAGGAAGATCCCGCCAGGGCAAGCCCCAGACGCGCTGCTACCCGGTCCAAGATAAATGGCGCTTCCCAATCAAGATGGACCGCGCTGCTGCCCAGATCAAGATAAACGACGCAGAAGAATTACCACGACCTTCGTAGCACAAGATCCTGAGATCGGGCACCATAAACATGTGGGACGTAACGAATCTTGTGGGAAACGAAAGCAACAGGAATTATAAACATAACCAAGAAGCTGGCAACATAGTTCGCGAAAGATCAGCGCGCCCTGCACCTCCACCAAAAGAACCCAGCAGCCGGCGCATAATCACCTGCACCAAAAGATCCCAGCAGCCAGTAGTTCCGGCAGTTGGTGGGAGACTTACGATGAAAAGTTCAGGGGGTAAAAGTCACGGCAGAAATTATACAACCATCACAAGATTTTCTCTTGGAAATATATAAAATTAACTTTCTAGTGGAGCGCCCCCTGAATTTATCGGCTTTCGACTACACTTCAAGAGCCGGTTAAGCTCCGTTGAATACCTATTGCTTCGTGCTCTACGGTATTATTTTGATATATTTGATATATTCTAGACTGTTTGCTGGTCTATTTTTCTTTCGTGTACCCTCGTCGACATCTTTGGCTAGACCTTAAGCTCCCTTAACGCCTTGGCCTTCATTGTTTGACTTCTTTCCATTCGGTAAACATGCCCTCTTCCCCACTTCTTTCCGTCTTCAACACTACGCAATGAAGCGTTGAAGTTTTCCTTCTTTCACGTTCTTCTTGACTTCACATGTTTTCTTCACATTTGCGCCGTTTGTAACCCTCGTTTCCCCCCCCACGGAAACTCGTCGCAGGCATACTAAAGGAGCTCCCTAGCGTTCGCCCTTTAAAAGGTAAAATTAATTTCAGCATGTTTCATCATTGTAACGTGCCTTCACTTCGAATATCGTGAACCCCATCCATAGGTGCTATTCAAGATTCAAGAAAGGAGAGCAAGCGACATGGCCGCCAACATCGAGGTACGCACCTTTTCACTACTCCGTTGTAGTGATCCTTCGGCAAGCGACCTCAGACATATGTCCCGAGAAATGTTAGAAAGTTTCACACCTTCGGACCGCCGGGATGCCCGCAATAGTGTTTGTTCTTTGGGTTTGCGCATCAAACCCAAACGCAAACTCCATGTTCACCTTCAAAGGCCTTCGTCTTTCCTAACCTTCTCCGGTGATCCTTCGGCAAGCGACCTCGGACATATGTCCCGAGAAATGTTACAAAGTTTCACACCTTGGGACCGCCGGGATGCCCGAAACAGTTTTTGTTCTTTGGGTTTGCGCATCAAACCCAAGCCCAAACCCCATGTTCGCCTTCAAAGGGCTTCGTCTTTCCTAACCTTTTCAGGTGATCCTTCGGCAAGCGACCTCAGCCATATGTCCCGAGAAATGTTACAAAGTTTCACACCTTCGGACCGCCGGGATGCCCGAAACAGTTTTTGTTCTTTGGGTTTGCGCATCATGCCATTGATAGTGGTACCACGCACGTTAGTGCCTCGACGAACACCAACACGCATGTCAGTGCTACCAGTATTGACACCAGTCATACCAGTGTGAGCGGTGGATGTGGACAAGAGTGCAACGCCCTGGTGGACACGAGTGCCTTGGGAAACGTAAAGCTGTCAAGCTTTTTTTTGCAGCGTATTGATTTCTGCATCCAGCTCACCGTAGGTCATCTTATGATCCCAGAACTTCGACTCGGGAGCATCGGTGGTACCCTTGTGACGGGTACTGCCTCTTTGAGGGCGTCAGGGATTCGTCTGCGGCTGGCTCTATTTATGTCCAGTGCCTTGGGGCAATTTCACCTGCCGGGGACTGGTGATCGACAGCCGCGTTATGGGGTACTGGCATCTCGTTGTTAACGGGGACGGCCACTGGAGCGCTTTGGATGATGGGATGTGGCTGTCCCTGTGGTACCCTTGTGACGGGTACTGCCTCTTTGAGGGCGTCGGGGATTCGTCTGCGGCTCGCTATTTGGGAGTGTCTTGGATTCGTCTGACGCTTGCTCCCTCTCCGTGCACAGTGCTCATGGTTATTACACGAGCCGGGGGACTTGTGTTCTGTGACCCTGATGTGAGGTACTGGCGCATCGCTGTGAACGGGGACGGCTGCTGGATGGAAGTGGGTTTTGGGAGGCGGTTGTCCCTGTGGTGCCATTCTGCCCGCCTCTTGGAGAGCTCGGTGGATTCGTCTGCCTTTGCTGCAAGGAGAGGCAGAGGGTGGTGAAGTCCACCTTCTGTGTTTTCCCTTGATTTTTGTGGGGAGCACTTAGGTGCCCGCATGTTTTCATTTTTTTACATGGGGTGTCCATGTTTTGTGGTGTGACTGCATTCATGGCATAACCATGGACCAACGGGTCCCATCCATCGACCGTGAGCCACTGGGGGGCATGCCAGCAGGGTCCGCTTACTCCGTAACCCTGGGAGCAACTATTGTTGGGCGATGATCGGTCACATCGTATCATCTTTCCATGCTGCTTTGCATCTGGGTTGGGAATATGTATGAGTTTGTGGTATCTTGTCACGGCCTCGCCCTGCTTTTGATTTGCTTCTCACGTCCACTGGGATGATTGGTGGGCTGGCTTTTGTTGGCCAATCTCATGCCATTCAGTGTCTGTCTGAATCTTCACTTCAGCTTAGCACCTTCTTAGCAGCTTCTGGGCATTAGGTTTGTCTGAAGAAACTCGTGCATTATCATGTGATGGTGTGCCTTTTGGTGACCCATGTGTCGCAGGCGTCAAGAATCATATATAGATATAGATAGATATACATATATTTCTAAGGTGTTTTTTGCGTGGAGCTGGCAGGAATCTCCGCCTGGTGCTGCAGTTGAGGCTTCGAATTTAGCTTCAGTCGAGGCTATGAATTTAACTTCACTTTTCAACGTGACCCCGCACATCACAGAGTCGCCGCCTATTGCAAACCTTCGCCACAAGGCAGAAATGAGCGATCTCGAACAGAATACGATCAAATGCTGATTGAGAGCTTGATCACTGGCCTATTCGCCCTGTCTGGAGTTCTTACATTCATGGCAATTTGCAGCCCTTTCTTGTGGTGCTGCTCCACTACTGTCAACAAGCGCAAATAAGTGCTTTGAACTCCGTGATTTCGAGTGCCCACTGAATCCACTCTCTTGCAGTAAAAGGCTGCGCACTCCCTTACCTGCGCCTCAAGTGCTTGGGCACGGAGTGCACCTTGCCTAACGGGAATTTAGGCAGCATCCAAGCGTCTTCTATGTAATGAGAATATAGATGAAGCTATCTCCAGTGTCGAGCTACATATGACGATAAAGACCTGATTGAATCTCATTTATTCCCTTCCAGCAATGAATTGTACTATGGATACATTATGCGCCCTGCAGTTATTTCCATGCAGGTCACCAACATCAGACATTTTCCAGCAATGGGCTAGGTGCGTTTTTGTAAAGATGCCATGGTATGCATTGACCTGCACCCGAATAGGTAAGGAACCGATGATCCATGGCGGTGACCTCAGCAACAGTGTCGAATCATAATAGGGCGTCACTTGGCGTCATGGCCGCAATAAGGTACAGTGTGTCATGACGCCTTTCGTAGAGCATCAGACGTAAGAGTGATGGTAGCTTGGTACTGCTTGTGGCAAGGGCCTCGTTCGCTATATGATGGATTTGGACATGTGATGGAGCTGTCATCAGAGGATAGTTATTTCAACAAGGGATACCGCAGTGCAGGATCTACCATGGTAGCTTCCTTATTTCTCAACGATTGGCCGTCATCACTCGCTTGATTGTGTAATACAACGAAACCATGCATGGCAAGCTCAGACGTACCTACTTGCCGGCGCACCCCTGAGCAGTTTTTAAGCACTCCACCTCCGAGCTTGCTCCCGAGCGTGTATTTTAAAGTGCTGATAATCATATGCCACTGGCGGTATACCACGTATGATGATATCACGTGGTATGCCACCCTGCAGGTGTTATGCACAATACAGGCGTATTGGAAACATATTTGGGTTTGCGGTCTGTGTTCAAATTCGGGGATGCAACCCGCCAGATCTCCCCCTAACATCCATTACAAAATGTATTTCTGGGACTAATGTATATGCTAAATCAGTGCTTGAAGGCGAAAATCGCAAGAATGATGAACGTTTACAACTATTCATGAACAGTTGCTTGGAAGAGTTTGCCAGGCATCTGCAGACCTTCAGGAACTAGCAAGTACATAAAGAACTACTCGACCGACCTACGTCATTCTAGCCGATTTACCAGTATCTACTTATCTGACCACTTCCGCGACTCAGATAGGATGCTTATAGTGGTGAGTTGGCAATGGCCATCTTAGGGCACATTCGTTGGTACCCACGAGTTCTGGTCCAGGATGCGTGTTTTAAATCAGTGCCCTGACATTTGTAGGCACCTTTGCCGCCATCCATAGGATTATGGAGGCCCCAAAACTACGAAAAAAGCCGGTTTTCACGGGTTTCCCCATTTTTTGATTTTTTATGTGCTTGTGAATCGCAATTTTCACACAAGCTAAGGGCAGTACTTGCCCATTTTCCCAATTCGAATTGCATTTCAAAATTGCCCAAACCATAATATAGTAGCCGCCTCCCTGCATAATACAGATGATGAACCATAGCCATTGTCACTTACATCGTATCAGACCCCGCTGCGCTGCCTAATTTCGTGCAATTCCATCTAAACTTTTTAAGATGTTCGGCCAATGGCGTTGCGATATCAAGTTCGTGTTAAGATGTGCTACGATGGTGTAGGAGGCAGCTGTAACAGTGACTGTGAAACTACTTATGGATCATATATAGTGCAAGGCTCTGTATTATGCACTATATTGAAGTACATATAGCAAACTTTTCAAATAACTTCATAACTTTTGATAAATACGGGACATAAATAATTTTTTGACATGACCTCTCCTGACTTTTTAGAATAATTCCGCGTTATTCGCGTGATAGTATTCGCTGACATTTATTTCACTCTGCTCGAAAGAGTCACAATTCCGTTCTTCCGATTCGAACCGGTATATAAAACGCTTATATGCGTGACGGCAGGGTTCCTCTTGCTCGGACAAACCTATCAGCTATTCACACAACAGAAATCATGCAGGGCAAAATCATAATAATAATACAAATTTGCAGCAGCACATTTATAGTCCCAATACCGCTTATCAAACTATTCTATTCTATAACCTGATACTAAACGGGTTCTAAAAGAGCAAATCCCTATCGCATCTTAACAAGCAAAATGAACGTGTCCCGAAGGACATCACGAATTCTCGTGCCACGCAGACCACGCAAACTGCGAGTGCTCAATATCATTTTTTTTGGCGAGCAGAAGATCCCGTAGTACCTGCGAACATTTACTGAAACTGTCAGCCGGTGGAAAAGAAGCAGCATCGCTGACTGTTTCACATAAGTTGAGAAGAGAAGGAGCATGGCGAAAAGCCGAAGTGATCTAAATCCTAAACTGAAAGTAGCATGGCCGACTAAGACCGAGGAAGATCCCGCCAGGGCAAGCCCCAGACGCGCTGCTACCCGGTCCAAGATAAATGGCGCTTCCCAATCAAGATGGACCGCGCTGCTGCCCAGATCAAGATAAACGACGCAGAAGAATTACCACGACCTTCGTAGCACAAGATCCTGAGATCGGGCACCATAAACATGTGGGACGTAACGAATCTTGTGGGAAACGAAAGCAACAGGAATTATAAACATAACCAAGAAGCTGGCAACATAGTTCGCGAAAGATCAGCGCGCCCTGCACCTCCACCAAAAGAACCCAGCAGCCGGCGCATAATCACCTGCACCAAAAGATCCCAGCAGCCAGTAGTTCCGGCAGTTGGTGGGAGACTTACGATGAAAAGTTCAGGGGGTAAAAGTCACGGCAGAAATTATACAACCATCACAAGATTTTCTCTTGGAAATATATAAAATTAACTTTCTAGTGGAGCGCCCCCTGAATTTATCGGCTTTCGACTACACTTCAAGAGCCGGTTAAGCTCCGTTGAATACCTATTGCTTCGTGCTCTACGGTATTATTTTGATATATTTGATATATTCTAGACTGTTTACTGGTCTATTTTTCTTTCGTGTACCCTCGTCGACATCTTTGGCTAGACCTTAAGCTCCCTTAACGCCTTGGCCTTCATTGTTTGACTTCTTTCCATTCGGTAAACATGCCCTCTTCCCCACTTCTTTCCGTCTTCAACACTACGCAATGAAGCGTTGAAGTTTCCTTCTTTCACGTTCTTCTTGACTTCACATGTTTTCTTCACATTTGCGCCGTTTGTAACCCTCGTTTCCCCCCCCACGGAAACTCGTCGCAGGCATACTGAAGGAGCTCCCTAGCGTTCGCCCTTTAAAAGGTAAAATTAATTTCAGCATGTTTCATCATTGTAACGTGCCTTCACTTCGAATATCGTGAACCCCATCCATAGGTGCTATTCAAGATTCAAGAAAGGAGAGCAAGCGACATGGCCGCCAACATCGAGGTACGCACCTTTTCACTACTCCGTTGTAGTGATCCTTCGGCAAGCGACCTCAGACATATGTCCCGAGAAATGTTAGAAAGTTTCACACCTTCGGACCGCCGGGATGCCCGCAATAGTGTTTGTTCTTTGGGTTTGCGCATCAAACCCAAACGCAAACTCCATGTTCACCTTCAAAGGCCTTCGTCTTTCCTAACCTTCTCCGGTGATCCTTCGGCAAGCGACCTCGGACATATGTCCCGAGAAATGTTACAAAGTTTCACACCTTGGGACCGCCGGGATGCCCGAAACAGTTTTTGTTCTTTGGGTTTGCGCATCAAACCCAAGCCCAAACCCCATGTTCGCCTTCAAAGGGCTTCGTCTTTCCTAACCTTTTCAGGTGATCCTTCGGCAAGCGACCTCAGCCATATGTCCCGAGAAATGTTACAAAGTTTCACACCTTCGGACCGCCGGGATGCCCGAAACAGTTTTTGTTCTTTGGGTTTGCGCATCATGCCATTGATAGTGGTACCACGCACGTTAGTGCCTCGACGAACACCAACACGCATGTCAGTGCTACCAGTATTGACACCAGTCATACCAGTGTGAGCGGTGGATGTGGACAAGAGTGCAACGCCCTGGTGGACACGAGTGCCTTGGGAAACGTAAAGCTGTCAAGCTTTTTTTTGCAGCGTATTGATTTCTGCATCCAGCTCACCGTAGGTCATCTTATGATCCCAGAACTTCGACTCGGGAGCATCGGGCACTCCCCCGTAACCCTGGGTTATGAGGGGAACGGTTCTGTGTCCTTCCTCAGGCTGTCCCGCGGTGGCAAGATTGGAGATCGCGTCACCATCACCACAGGTTGCTCCCCTGGGAAGGCACCCGAAGATAAGTCTCCAAAGGGCACGGCTTGTGCGGGATTGGTGGACGAAGTGTTCCTGACCCCCGCTCAGTTGAAGAAGTACTTGGTGTACGCGGAGACGCAGAAGATGCGTGGCAACGATGACCCGGGGATACAACCCGCCTGGCTCATGATGGCCGAGAAATCCCAAGGCGATACGACTTCTGCCTTCGCAGCGACGGCTGTCGATACTGAGGACGCCAAACCTGCCGCGGACACTGAAGACGCAGAGGTGGACCCCGAGTGGACCCTCAAGTTCCAAGACTTCTGGGGTTCGGAGTACGAGAAGGAGATGACGACTGCCCTGCCGAACATCGATGGTCTCAGGCATGATCCCCAAGACGAGGCCAACATTAACCTGGACCCTGAACTGAGCAAGAAGGGGCCGCCCTGCCAGCGCATCTACAAGAAGTCTGCAGAGGAACTCCGCCAACTTCGAGAGCGCGTCGAGACCTTGATGTCCAAGGGCTACATCCGACCCTCGTCCAGCCCTTACGCAGCTCCCTGCCTGATGGTCCCCAAACCAGGGAACCCCAAGGAGCTGCGACTGGTGATCGATTACCGGCTCCTCAATCGCCAGACAGTGAAGGACAAGTACCCCCTTCCGGACATCCAGATGATGTTCGACGAGATGCAGGGTGCGAAGTTCTTCTCCTCATTCGACGCGGTGGATGGCTTCTGGCAGGTCCCGATGGCTCCAGGAGATGTCGAGAAGACTGCCTTCACCACCCAGATGGGGTCATATGAGTGGTTGGTCATGCCACAAGGACTGCAGAACTTGCCATCTCAATACCAGCGACGAATGCAGCGGGCTCTGGGTCATCTTCCCTTTGTCCGGATATTCATTGATGACGTGGTCGTTTTCAGCAACACCGCCGCTGAGCACTACGAGCACGTCAAGCAGCTGCTCCTGACGTGCAGGGAGAAGGGCGTCTTCCTCAAGAGGTCCAAGTGTCAACTGTTGAAGAAATCCTTGCGATTCCTTGGTCACTGCATCTCTGCGGATGGCTGCAGACCCCAACATGACAAAGTGGCTGCAGTGAGGGACTGGCCCGAGCTGGAAACGGTTACCCACGTCAGGCAGTTCCTGGGCCTGGCGGGGTACTACCGTAGATTCATTCACTGCTTCTCCGAGATCGCTCAACCCCTTACCCGGCTGACCAAGTCGGACGTACCCTGGGAGTGGGGTCCCATGCAGCAGTGGGCCTTCGAGGAACTGAAGAAGGCCCTCACCTCCGCACCAGTACTCGCCTTACCCAACATCAAGGGTGCTGCAGACGGTACAGCACCTTTCGTGGTGCAGACGGACGCCAGCGGCATCGCCCTTGGGGGAGTACTGATGCAAGACAATGGAGATGGTCTTGGCCTGCGCGTGATAGCGTACGAGAGCCGCCAGTTCTCAGCCGCCGAGCAGAACTACCACACCGGCGAGCGAGAACTAGGCGCCCTGCACCACTGTACCACCGTCACCTGGCGACATTACCTCATTTTTACCAACTTCCGCATCCAGGGCGATCACCGCCCCCTTGAGTGGCTGATGGAACCTGGCAGAGAGCTCAGCCGCAGGCAGGCACGCTGGTACATGGATCTTGTGGAGGTGGGAGTCCCGCGCATGGAGTACATCAAGGGGGCACTACTGCTGGTGCCAGACGCCTTGTCCAGAAGACCTGACTTCAAAGACAAGGACGTTCGTGAAGGGTTGAAGGAAGCAGGAGTGATTGACCCCACCTCAGATCTGCCGAAGGACCCACTGGCAACACTGGAGTCTGAATGCTTCTCCAGCTCACCACCCGCAGCTCATCCCCACTGGGCCCAGACGGTTGACTGCTGGCTTTCAGCAGTGGAGACCCTCTCCGTGGCGGAGCAAGCCATGGGCCTGGGAGAGACCATCGCCCTCGTCAATCCGAAGCTCTATAAAGGGGCGAAGGGAGATGACCTCGACTTCGACATGCCTGACTGGCCCGAAGCCAAAGGCGCGAAGCCGACAGAAACTCCACACGAACCCCCTGACCGAGCTCCACCTCAGATAAGGATAACGAGAAGCATGTCACGGGCTGGAAAAGCTTCTACGACCCCAGCACCCCCACAGTCGGTGTCACTGAAGACGCGAACGCCTGCACCACGGGCTGATGCATCGACGGCGCCCATTGAAAAGGCACCAGCGAGCTCACCACCCTCACAGAAGGTGCCCCAGCAGTCAGTACCACCCTCGACCCTTCCCCCACGGAAGCGACAAGATCGCCTCCCGGAAGACTCGCAGAATTGGCGCGTTCGCGCAGAGTACTCCTCGAAGTACATCGAGAAGTTTGGACCCTTCGACATGGACGCCTGCTGCGACCTCGGAGGCCGCAACAGACAGGCGGATCGATTCTGGACAGACTGCCTTTCTGAGAAATGGAGGGGTCTTCGGGTTTGGTGTAACCCTCCATACAACTCCAGCCACATTACTGTGGAGGCGATTCTGAACAAGTACATCGCAGAATGGAAGGCTGGAGAACACTTCTGCGGTCTTCGTCCTGCCAGATCACCAGTCCAAACTCCCCGCGTGGCGTAAGCTGTTCAGGAAGGCCAATATGCAGATCGTGGAGGTCGTCCCTACTCACGATGACAAGGGCGAGCCCAATCAGTTCTTCGAGAACCACGATGGAAAGGCCTTCGATCTTCGCTGGCCTGTCTTGGTAGTGCACGCTCCTCCCGCCAAACCGCAGCCGGCACGCGTGAGACATCCACGAACGACCCCAGCTGTGATAAGAACGGGTGAGGCAGCGGACTTCAGAGACACGATCTCCCAACAGTCAGACTCGAAGTTCCTGCGTGCGCTGAAGGCGGAGTACACCCGAGAAGGGTCACTCCGTTCGCTGCGGGAAAAGGTGAAGGCAGCGCCACACCAGTGCCTACAGGACTTCAGGCTGGTGGGTGAGGTAGTTTGGAGAACTGCAGCAGGGAGATATCAGTTGGTGCTGGGGGAGGATTCTCCACTTCGGGAGGTGTTGATTCGCCATGCTCACGAGTCATTGTCCTCAGGTCATACTGGGAGAGACAAAACTCGGGAGAGAGTGCTGCGACGCTTTTATTGGCGTGGTGCTGCAGAGGACGTGGGCACCTGGGTTGCATCCTGCGCGGTGTGCCAGTCGGTGAGGCCGCGAGGAACTTACCCGGATGGATTGCTAAATCCTCACAGCATCCCGAATAGACCGTGGCAAGATGTCGCAGTGGACTTCGTCACCGGCTTACCAGTATCAGAGAGAGGCAATGACGCTTTTGTGGCCTTCACGTGCAAGCTGACGAAGATGGTCCACGTCATACCGATGAACTTCGGCGACAGCTCTGCAGCCGTGGTGGCCAGGATCTACTTTGATTCGGTGTGGCGCTTACATGGCGCGCCTACGAAAATTGTCTCTGACCGCGACCCGCGGTTTCAAGATGCCTTCTGGCAAGAACTCATGAGACTAATGGGCGTGAAAGCGGCTCGCACCACTCCGTACAACCCTCGGTCTGACGGACAGGCGGAGCACAGCAATAATAGAGTCATTGAGGACATGCTTAGGTCCTTCGTGGACGCTAATGTGGAGGAGTGGGACTTGTTTACCACTAACGTGGAGTTCGCGATCAATGACTCCAGAAGTGAATCTACTGGCTTCACACCATTTGAGCTGGTATTTGGGTTCTCGCCGCTGTCGCAGTTGGACCTTTTCCTGGAGGCCGCGCAGTCCACCGCTGGACGACGAACAGGGGGAGTAGGTACCGCCCACGAAGTGGCCGCGAAATTTTCGTCGCAGCTGCGGGACGCCAGACAGCGGTTGGAGCTGGCTCAACAACGACAGCGCGAGCAGTTTGATCGCAGGCACGGACAGCGGGAGTATGCTGTTGGGGATCTGGTCTGGATAGAAGCGAAACATCTTACAGAGAAAGTAATGGATCGCTCCATCTGTAGGAAGTTGACCAAACGGTGGCATGGACCAGTCCCCGTGACCGAGCGCTTCTTCAGCGATATGCAAATGACCATGCCAGAGGCCGACAGGGGAGCCCCAGTAGCCTACCGCCTACGCCCCCCTCCTCACTGGCGGATACACGACGTGTTCGCTCAACATCGCCTCAAGCCGTACACCAGCGGTCAATGAAAGATTCTAGATTGTAGATTCGCCTCTCGCATCTCGAACTCGGCTGGCATGTTTGACGTCTACGTCTGAAGTCGCTTCCATGTTTAATTGTGATTTGTTAAATATGCAATTTTAACTTAAGTCGGAACGCTTTCTCTCCCGCAGTGTGCCCCTACACCCTGCGCACTCCAGGCGTTTCTAGTAGCTAAAACCGCACACTTGTGCAGTTCCAGATGAAATCATCATTACACAACTCGCGGGAGAAGGAACCCGTTTCAGTATGCAATAGGAAGACAATTCATGTTGGTGGTGCGCGTCATTGAACTGTTAGAGGTCGCAAACAACTTCGCTGGTCAGGGATGGCCCCGGGTACCCGTAACACACTGGCAACCCGAGATCCCAAATACCATCCGAAGCCCAGAAGCACGCATAAATTCGTCGGAAAAGTTATAACCCGAAAGCAGAAAAAGTTTGTGGAAGCGGTGGTGGTGGTGGTGAGTAGCACACTGATACCACTTTGTAGGAGGCAGCTGTAACCCTCATACTTAATAGGGACTGTGAAACTACTTATGGATCATATATAGTGCGATGTTCTGTATTATGCACTATATAAGTCTAACCAAGCTATGTCGGTTCTTAGGATCTGTGTCCAGACTTAAAGCATATACTTGCAGTAAGAATTAGGTTATATTAACTTTTGCCTTGCGGCGGTATTTACTCTAGAAAACTCAACTGTTTCTTTGGCCTTGGCCATTACTTATTCACTCAGCTCTCTGAGGTAATCCTAGTCAGCATGACCAGGTCTCATCAACCTATCATATGCTTCTACTACATTACCATGCAATATGATGTGTCAGTATTTCAGTATGACACATTAATACACAGTGCAGTAGTACAGTGTACTCCCACGAAGGGGGGTCATTTCCTCGACAGGGGTCTCGGGTACTGATACTGTAAGGCGCGTATGACATTGCTGGCATGTATTTCACTGTTAAGTCATCCGTGCATGACACTGCATGTTGTCCTAGCACAGATGGAGCCCATCTTAAGTTAAGATGGGCAGGAATCTTTACCGTCCGAGAGCAAGAGGTAACGATTCGCATCTTTTCGGTCATCGGAACAGTTAAGATGGATCCCATCTTAACTTATATATATAAATACTGCAGTCGCGATGCATCCGAGATGCAATGAGCAACCCTGTTCGTCGATTACCAGCAGTCGACGAAATCGTTTGTTATCGTCTTCAAGAATGGAGCTGATATATATATGTATACATATATATATATATATATATTAAGATGTATATATATATATATATATATATATTAAGATGTATGTATATATATATATTAAGATGTAGTGCATTTCCATCGATTTAAGATGGTGCTCCATCTTGAGCATCTGATGCTCCAGTTTAGCAGAGTTAAGATGTCGAACCGCCAATAAAAACGCTCAGACCCAGCTTGGATGGAATTACATGAAATTAGGCAGCGCAGGGAGGTAAGTCATGGAAATGGTAATATAATCTGTCACAGTCCGATCCTCGTTCTTCCTTGAAATCCGACAGTGCGACTGCACGGAGACAGCAACAATCATCTGTCGACGAGTTTGCTGTTTGTATGACAGTAGTCATCCGTCATGAAAGTTGCAACTTGTCATATCGACTGAAAACAGTCGATATCGTCTGGACCGTTTCTTCGACGATCGACCAGAATCCCCGTTGTGCTACTGACACACGTTGATGCTGCACGTGGGTTGATACACACCATTTGCATACGCATTTCACCCCCATTTTAGTGTAGGAACGGGCAAACTACTGCATGGAGCTTGCGACTGCAGCACCCGCGTTATTGCTTTCTGCTTGAAACATACGTACATAGGACCCCTAGCTTTTGCGGGCCGTACACTGGATCTGTGTAGATTCTTCTTTCTATATTGATTACCCAAATGATGACAATGAAATAATGATATATCGATGGTATACAGTAGGTCGCGGTCTATAAGAAATTGTATCTACAAGAAATCAGCCGCTAGTTTTCTCTCCAAAAGTTAGAAAAAACGGTAAGAAATCACCCGCTAGATTTTCCATGGGAGAGGTCTTGAAAATCCTGCGATTAAGAAAAAACTGACGCTAGACGGATTCATCAACCTAATCAATATATATAGTCCAAACATACAGGGTTTATTTATCAATCATATAGGGTTTATTTGACAGTTAACAGTGTTCATCCACCGCAGTAATCGTCCGCCATACCATGCATGCCATGGGTGGCGAATTACAAATGCGGAGAATAAAGTATCACGGCCCGGCTCGGCAGATAAGAAATCAATGCTGAGCTCCAACCTACCTGTCATCTCATGTCGAAATTAAGAAAAACTCGACGCTATGCGTGACAAATATGGCATCCTCCAATAAGAAATTCACGACGCTAGAGACGAAAATCTGGGACCGTCAGATTAAGCGACCAGCGCTAGCGAAAATTTTACTTTTTCTTATAGACCGCGACTTACTGTAATATTACATTGCATTGTGGTGCGCGGTGGCGTGGCGTGGCGTGGCGTGTAATGTAGTGTGTGTGTCACGGTCTGGTTGATCCTGGATGCCTCTGATATACGGCGTCATGTCAGTGCATTTGTATGTGATGTGCTGGTGCTTTTCGAGAGTTATAAGATAAAAATGTACATTGTGTTGTTATCGGCGATGTAGATCCCCCGTTCCTGTCATGGCATGCCTTATCGTATTATATATCGTTCGTTCGAGTTGGCAACGCTTACATATCATTGGCAATTTCTCACATGTATCCTGAGGGTGCAGGTTCGAGTCGCCATGGTTCAGGTAGCATGGCCGCACGCGGGGGGGTCCATCATACAAACCTCCGCGTAGGAAGACTCACGCATGCGCAGCGCGTGGGTGAGATGATATGTTGTCGATGCTCCCACCGCTGACGTCCACCAAGAACACTACAAACTTTTATGATTTGGATATATTATTCAAGGTAATATTCAATGTACATATCGGACTTATTAATTCGCAACTCGTATATAAAAGTCGCAACAAACAACCCAAGGGGCTGTGACGCATTCGGAATATATCGCACCTAGCGTTACATTCCCATTCGGGTTCAGAGAGGATGCGCCTCCCCCCAAAAGAGAGGGGCTCGATAAATCGCGTGGTGCGACTTTCCGGTATTCAATTGTACAGAGTGGATGTCTGCATATGAGTTATACACAATTATTGTGAAACTCATCTAGGCGCACCACGCTTCGGGTGTCAAAAGCATTCATAAAGTGAACTATCATATGCGGACAGACAGTGTGTATACACACTCCAACATCAAGAAGCAGCACCTTCGGACCAAGCGAGAACACAAAGGTAGATGCAAATACTGGTATACACCCTGCATATATCCGAAATATATTTACATGATCTGCTGCATTGAACGTTTTTTTACAACGCTGTGTTTGCTGTATAGGGCAGGCCATGGTATGTACAGTCACGACCTGACATCAACCTTACAAATTTTCCCCTCTAAAAAGAATGCCGTATCAAATATCTTCCTCCTTCTTGTTCTTCAAGAAGGAACCCAAGTTGGATCTCCTGAACGCTGCAGCCAATGGGATCCGCGAATCCATTCTCCTATAGACGCTACCAAAGTCTAGTTTAAGCGGTGTGGACAACCGTGCCCCATCAATTGTGGCAGAAATCGCTTTATACCACAACGTGAGATCCTTCACCGACTCAGTTGACATGTGGAGCTGGCGACCATCCTTCGTGGTGAGAATAATGCGATGCTGCTCCAGCCGCCTCAATCCAGACACCCTGCAGCCCGAATCTCCAAGCCGTCTCATGTTCTGATGAGAGCTGGACACTATCTAGTCAAAGACTGCACAGTCCGCAAGTGACAGGCATTGGGGTGACTCGGGTACCCCGAAATAAAGAGGGGTGCTGTGGACTTGATATCTGCTGGGGGCATCGGGCAGAGAGATGGGTGCAGCACAAGTTACTTTTGGCAGTAAGTTAAGAAGTATACATCTGAATGTATGCAATCATTGAGTAACTCAACAAGCGAGGTCAACAGATTGGCAACAGCCTGGGAAAGAACTGACAGCGATATTCTTGACTTGGTTGTGTCAGAGCTGATCTCCACGCGCCCATCCGTCAGTGTCACTTTGCCCTGCGCATGTCACCTAACGCCATCGTTATCCGCATGCGTCACTTTGCCCCGCACATGCGAGCATGCATCAGATCGGCGTCTTTCATCAGTGCACGCACCGACTGACGGAGGTGCCGATGCAGTCACAGCATGTAGCATCAACTAAAAGGTGGGGCAACCCTGCCTAGTCTGAGGCTGGAAGAGGCGCGAGGCACCAATCACAGTCATAGCAGGCTCTGGATATCTTTATTGAGGCTCGGAAGGCCCACATCCTTCACAAACAGTATTCGCAAGAGAAACGTTAAGGGGTGCTCAAGGGGGCGCAGAGGTGGAGGGGACAGCCAAGTTGAGCACCTTCAGGTTTCTAACTCCCCCGTTGGTGCTGGCTTCTCGCGTGGTTAACCGGCAGGAGTAGTAGCTCAGCTCCAAACCGTCGAGCACAAACCAGCGCTCCTTCCACGATTTCACGGTCTGCCCCCTCTTCTTCAACCACCCCTCCATCCGTCCGGGGACTCCATCTCCACCATCTCTGGCATCTTCCTCCGTGTCTGCGTCCCAGAACTGCTCAGTTCCGAATCGGATGGTGCGGCCGCGGCAACCGACTGAGGCTGTGCGCACAATGAAGATGCCGAGGAGGCAGGCGCACCTGGCGAGGTCAAACGTTCCTCCTCGCTCCCATGCAGTATCGACTCTTTCACCAGCTTCCCCGCTCGCAGTTCTGTCAACCTGCATATTTCAACCCCGGCCCCACCACCCCCCGATCACCTCACCCATCCCATGCCAAGCAGTTGATGAGGCCAACGTGGTCGTCCGTCTACACACTCTCATCGTTTCATCACTTTACAGCACATCGACTCACGGGCTCCCCCGCCAGGCATCGTGCGGGTATGAGCGCTTCCCCGCCAGGCATCGTGCGGGTATGAGCGCTTCCTCGCCAGGCATCGTGCAGGTATGAGCGCTTACTGATCAGCATAAAGCCCCAACGGTGTGGACAAGCTCCGCTCCCGCAGCTGTCTGGTGATGCCATCCGAGTCTGACCCTGCACACCCCTCAATTGCCACGCACCCGCCTAGTCACTTCACCCTCGAGGAGATGAGTACCCTCATCGAGCGCCCGCAGGGGGGGACAAGAACGCAGGCTGCAGGCGAGCGAACTCCTGCCACCCACCGATGCTCCCATGGGAGCTTGCCGCCATTCAAGCAAACAGGGGCGCATACCACCATGTACCCAAAGCTTGGATCTTCAACTCTTCAACTGTGGATAGATATAAATTCGATTGGATCCCGCTACAGAAAATGTATGGCGCGGTGAGCAGGGCCTGGTTAGGGGGACTTGCTGGAACGTGGAATCTCTGCTGTTCCACGTGTGCTGAGTCAGTGTTGTGGATCTCAGAAGGCACAGAGCAGCGCACGCCCCGAGAAAACCCTCATGAACCCTGAGCAGAGGATAGATTTACAGTGCACAACCTGGAACCTCTGCGGATCAGATCAAGATGGTCGAAAAAACCACAGCAACGATAGAGACCGTCTGATCGAACAGACTTGTGACGAGCCAGATGACAGTGTTTGTGAACCAGTGATCTGCGCAATCTTAGGATGGGCGAGTCATTATGCTGGAAGACATAGTTGCTGGGGAACGTCCTTGCGGAGGCGGGATGGGATCTCACATGCCGAGACTGCAGTCGGGGAGCTGGGAGCTGTCTCCACACCGTCCTCGTTTCTGCGCAATATAGAAGAGTTCCTTTTGAAGTGTGACATGTGGATGGAGCGAGACGTGGCCAGTCGGTTTCCTGGTTTCGGCTCGGAAATCTCATCTTCCTCCATCATCTCATCTGCGTCTTCGTCTTCTACGAGTGGAGAAGTACTGGTCGACTGGCATATCCATGCATTCATACAAATCCCCAGCCCGCCCCGCCCGCCTCATCGCATCCTCCCGGGACCTCCTGCCTCGAAGCACCCTCCCGCACCCTGCTCTCGCAACTGCCGTCCCGTGCCTTGCCCGTGCGGCATGGCCACCCTGATGTTCTCTCTGCTTTCAGATGGTCAAAGGCGCCACCTCGGCAGCTGCACAGTTTCGCAGGTGGCAAGCAACAAGAGCCTGATTATGGCTCACTGCTACCAGTCACCGCTGTCATCGGAGCTCGGGCCGAGGCCCCCACCTCAGAGATGCGCCGCAGGGGGGCCTCGTGGTCGTCCGACTCGGCTTGTCGCTGCCCATAATCTGCCACCATCACGAGGGCTGCCCGCCAGCGTGTTGCGAGTTCCAAACTGAAGAATCCCAGGGCCATCCCGCACCGCCCGTTATTCCCACTCTCTCCACATGGCAAGGGTCATCCCCGCACCCGCCCGCAACCCCCACTTCCCCCTCCCAGGGCAAGGCCATCTCTGCACCTCGCCCCGCACCCCTACTCTCCCCAGGGCAAGGGCCATCCCCACCCCACCCCCTCTCTCCCCAGTAAGGGCCATCCCCGCACTCCGCCCGCACACCCCACTCTCTCCCAGACAACGGCCATCCCTGCACTACCCGCACCCCCCAACCTCTCCCCAGTAAGGCCATCCCCAGACTCCGCCCCCGCACCCCCCCACTCTCCCCCCAGGGCAAGGGCCAATTGACCGACAATCCACCGAGAATGGAGGCTACACTGCAGCAAGAGCTTCCTCCTTTTTTCCTTCCCGGACCTCGTGGTTTAACAGGAAGACGAGCATCTTCCTAGAGTTGAGTGCAGCGAGGGACCCTTCAGCCCCGACACATTGCTATAGGAATACCCATGTCCAAATGTGCATCATGCCACGTGGCGTAAAAGTGGCCCGGCTCCTGCGTCGGCTGTGAGTCGCTTTGTCAAACATGATGCAGCGTGCGTGGTCACACGCCACACATCACGAGTCTCATGCGGCGTCCAGCACGACACTGCCTCCTGTAGACACCATCTGGCGAGATGCCAGGGAGAGTAAGGCCTACGGCACGGTGACATTTGACTGGTCGCCCACCTTTGCCAGCTGCCGCCACGAGCACGAAGTGGCTGCACTTGCGCGCCTCCGGGGTGGCCTGGGTCCACTCCTGCCACAAGTTATCAACCCGCGCGCCCAACGCCTCAGCCACCTCGCCCCTATCTCAGCGGCGACGCCACGTGACGCCTATCGCAGCAGCCACACGCCACGCCGCGGCTGACTCAGCGGTGACTCCACGTGACGCTTATCGCAGCGGCAACGCCATGCCGCAACTGACTCAGCGGCGACGCCACGTGACGCCCATCGTAGTAGCAAGGCCACGTGACGCCCATCGCAGCGAATGGCATGGGGAAGGCTCATCTCCTACGCGGGCTTCACGGAAGTGCAAGGACTGGAGGGCTGCAGACGGGGCACCCACATACTCCCCAGAAGAGATCATCGGAATATCGCCGCTCAGCCCGTAGGTGAGTACCAGCTCACCCTTCATATCCACACCGTTGCCCTCGTCATCCCTGCAGCCATCACCTCCTCCCGCGCACCTCGCCCTTCAGATTCGTACAAGGTGTCCCTCTCTGCGCTGCGACGGCGTCTTATGGGGGCCTCAACATGCGGCATTGCGCCCCTCGGGGGAGCCCTTGAGGGCACCAAGGTGGGTGACCGCATCTTCATAACGCGCCCTCGGCGAGGGGGTAGGTCGCCCAGCCTCATGTTTGAGATGCATACCTCTTGCTGTAGTAGCGGAAGTGCAGGCCGCTGAGGTCAATGAAGCGTTGCTGGAAGTTGTCCCAGCTGCTGTTGAAATGCCACCAGTGCTTGCTTGGCTGCTCCTGGGCGGACATGGTGATGGCCACCTTCTGGGCCTGTCGTCACGCCCCCCGCAGGCCCCCACCGGCTGTCATGTGCACATTGCCGTTACCTCACCCCTCTCGACTCCATTTCACCTGCGAGGAAGCGATGTCCACGCCACGGGCAGGCGCGCCCCCAGCAACGAGGCACGCGGATGACCCCGTGACACACGCGCCACGGGGGCTCACCGGCAGAGAGCGGCATATGGGAGGGCTCTGAGCTCAACTAGCAAGAGGTACGAGGCGCACCTCGGGATGTATCGGCTGCGAGCGGCTCTTGACCACCATGCAGAGCTCCAGCGTGCCAAGCGCCGTCATCATCTCTCGCACCTGTTCCAAAACACCCCCCCGTTCGCAGCAACTTTCTTCTCTGCTCGATGTTCGCACGGGGCAGGAGGCCAAGGCTCCCTCCAATGAAAGCCGCACAACCTGAAAAGGTTGTCCTATTTAGTTATCTATTTATCTGGCACGGGGGAGGTGAAAGGGGAGGGAGACGGAAGGTGGAGGGCGGGATGGCGACAGGGTTTGGAGGCGGCGCACGTGAGTCAGCGCCATCAAGCTATCTCCAGTATCTGTCTGGCGGCGAGCAGTAACCTGTGGTGCGCCAACTCCCACCCAACCCCGCCGCCTTGTGACCTCAACAATTAGCCTGATCCTAGCAGCCCAGGCTGACTCGGTTTCCTGTAAGTAGGCGCTTGGGACGCTTGGTGCTGGAATCTGTCGGTCAGGCAAGAACAGATGCTGACAAAGATGGCGCTCACAGCTATGGCTTCGTCCTAGGCCTCAAGAGCGGTCATAAGCAGGGGCCTGGGCGCTGGCCATCATCGCGGCCTGGGTCTAGGCCTCCACTCCGGGCGAGTCTGCATATACGCATGAGCGAGTAAGGGGCTATGCAGCTTTGATATTTTGGCATGGGCACCCCACACCTTGAGCACCCCCTTGGCGTGCTCCCCGCTCTGCTGCAGCTGCTTGGCGCTGCATCTGCCGAGGAACAGGTCATGCGCGTCACCACCTTCATGCCCATCGGTGGGGAATTGTTACGCTCTACCCGATTGTATTGTCCCCCCTCCCCAACCCCCCACCCCAGAGCCACGCATCCTCCACATTCAGTACATGCAGAACTGTTTGCTCTGGGATATTGGCTCGGAGACATTTCCTCCCCGAAGAGGCCAAGAGCGCTCCAGAGCTGCAGGAGCACGCGGCCCTGTCTGCATCCAGCGAAGGCGGCCCGTAAGAAAGAGGCGCTCCGGATATATCTATGTTATATATCCCGCGGCGCGATTAATCCCGCCCCGTTCACGCCAATCCCGCCCGGCGCGATTGGCGTTGTGAAAAATGCCACGCCAATCGCGCCCCATAGAGCCTACAACTTGTGAGGTATTCACTTCAACTACGGTCAACAACAAAATCGTAGAAATACATACTTCTCTGACATTTGGCGCGATTGGCGTGGGGCGCGATTGGCGTGTAACATATATATATATATATACGGATGAGCCGGAATGGAGGCGCTCTGGATAAATATATATATATATATGTATGTATACGGACGAGCCGCAATGGAGGAGCTCTGGATATATATATATATACACGGATGAGCCGGAATGGAGAAGACTCAAATGCAGCAGTCAGCGGCAGTCCGCATGAGGCCATCTCGAGACTGGCGCCCGCTGTACGAGCTCGGCAGTCCGCATGAGGCCATCTCGAGACTGGCGCCCGCTGCACGAGCTCGGCAGATGGCATGAGGCCATCTCGAGACTGGCGCCCCTTTGCCCGAGCTCGGCGGTCCGCGCAGAGCCATCTCGGAAGCTGGCGCCAGCGCACGAGCTCGGCAGTCCGCATGAGGCCATCTCGAGACCGGCGCCCGCTGCACGAGCTCGGCAGTCCGCATGAGGCCATCTCGAGACTGGCGCCCGCTGCACGAGCTCGGCAGTCCGCATTCTTTCAAGCAATTCACAGCAGGGTGAGACAAACAAGTCAAGCATCTTGGCAGGCCTCAGCAATGTTTCTCATTAAATTGCTATTAGTTAATTGCTGTGTCTTTCCTTTCTCTGCCATTTCTCTTTTCATTTCTCTGCCATTTATCTTTTTCTCTTTTGCCTTATCCAGGGCTCATTTGCTCTTTTGCCTTACCCAGGGCTCATTGCATTCTGACCTTTGGCTGAGTGAGTGTCTCTCAGAAACTGTCAGGTGACCATGCTACACGAGCTGCTAAGCTACTGTTGCTCTCTTCCTAGCTAACAGTGCTTCTCTGCTTCCTTCCTTGCCTCCTTGGCTAGCAGAGTGCCTCCTTGGCAAGCAGTCCTCTCGTGCAGCCGTCACCTGGCTCTCAATCCCCAACCCCACAACAAAGCAAACAACTCAGAGTGGAGCGGAGGGAGGGTTTTACAGAATTTGAGAGAGAAAGCCGGAGCTTTCAGGGTCAGAATTGCAAGAATTGCCAGGCCCGTGAAACGCTCCTACTTGTGTGCGGCTTCGCGGGCCGCAACACCCTCCGACCTAACTACCACCTCGGTATAGGTCGGGCCTGATCGGGCAGACTGTGCCTACAGGTTGTGCCCGATCTGTCGCGCCCTCCCGCGGGCGCGACTCTGCTGTGAGTCTTGATTTAAATAACCCGAATTATTTCTAAGGCAATAATTCTGAATTATTTCAAGCAATTCACAGCAGGGTGAGACAAACAAGTCAAGCATGTTGGCAGGCCTCAGCAATGTTTCTCATTAAATTGCTATTAGTTAATTGCTGTGTCTTTCCTTTCTCTGCCATTTCTCTTTTCATTTCTCTGCCATTTATCTTTTCCTCTTTTGCCTTATCCAGGGCTCTTTTGCTCTTTTGCCTTACCCAGGGCTCTTTTGCTCTTTTGCCTTACCCAGGGCTCATTGCATTCTGACCTTTGGCTGAGTGAGTGTCTCCCAGAAACTGTCAGGTGACCATGCTACACGAGCTGCTAAGCTACTGTTGCTCTCTTCCTAGCTAACAGTGCTTCTCTGCTTCCTTCCTTGCCTCCTTGGCTAGCAGAGTGCCTCCTTGGCAAGCAGTCCTCTCGTGCAGCCTCTACCATGCCTCCTGCCCTGTGCAGTGGCTCACCTGACAGGTTCAGTGATGTGATGTGCGTGCCGGCAGTCCCTCTCTCGCTACCATGAGCGATCTAGCCTTACCCAGGGCTCTTCGCTCTCTTGAGCGGCCTAGCCTTACCCAGGGCTCTTCGCTCTCTTGAGCGGCCTAGCCTTACCCAGGGCTCTTCGCTACCATGAGCGGTCTAGCCTTACCCAGGGCTCTTCGCTCTCTTGAGCGGCCTGACTGCCGGTGGCACAATGCAACACTGAACACACTCACCCAAGGGGGCCGGGCAGGGGCCGAGGAAGGATGCCATCACCTTCATGCGCTCACATCACGCGAGTGCTGCCGCGGCCGCTGCCATGGCGCCCGGAAGGATGAGCCTCTGCTCGGGCTGCATCTCGCAGTACCTCTCGTAGCAGTCGCTGCGCCAATCTCCCTGGTGCTTGATGTACATCGTGTGCACCTCCAGCTGCTTCGCCGCCGTGGCCCCGCCCCGCCTGAGCGAGTGCCCGGCGTAGGCCTCTGGGCGCAGGCCCGCCGCCTTCGCCAAGCGCTTGATGCCCCCCACCAGACCCGCATGGGTCAGGGGCACCACCTGCGCCTTCCTCCCCACCACCTTCTCCGCCACGAAGAGGGGGGAGTCACCGGCCCTGCCTGCCGTAGCGCTCATGAGCGCCCTCAGCGCCCACACCGGGCACAATGCCGAACCCGGCACCCTCCGGAGGGGCACCCAGTGGAAGCGCTCACCGCACTGGATGGTCTTAGAGTACCTCACCCTGATCCACACCGTCTCGCCGTCCTCGGTGAAAAGCACATCGTCCCGCACCAACGCCGCCCGCGGGTTGCAGGCGTCCTCCTTACCCGTGGTGAGATTGTCCTTACGGAACAACCCGAAGAAGCCCACCAAGATCGCCGCCCACAATGACAGCTCCGAGAGTGAGCCGAACTCCACATGGCGGGACATGTCCAACAGATTCCGCAAGGTGAGCGGCATGACCGGCTTTGAGGGCCGGTCCCAGTACCTGCGCACGCCCTGCAGGGTGGCCGCCACCCGGAAGCGCTCCGCCACAGGCCTCCACGGATGTCCTCGCTGTAGGTGCAACTGCCGCACCGCTGCCAAGTAGTTCTTGATGGTGCTGGGGGCGAGGAACCACGATGAGAATGTGATGAACCACACCAGCACGTCGTCCGAGGCCGGCAGGAGCGGCTCCAAGCACCCCAAGCACGCGAAGGCGATGCAAAACGTCACGAATGCCCTCGCCCCGGTGCTGTAGGCTCCTCTGGTGCTCCGCGCTAGCGCCTCCTCCTCGTAGCGCTTCTGCTCCTGCAGCAGTGCCTGCACCACCGAGTCTGCCCTCACACCCAACCCGGCAGCGTCACCGGCTCTGGGCCCACTCGCACCACCACCACATTCCACCTGGTGGGCCCCCACTCCGAGCGCCCGCCACCCCTCAAGGCAGGCGCGGTGAACAAGTGTGTGCCCTTCCGCCACTCTCGCACCACCTTGAACACCTCTGGCATGCTCAAAATGAGCGTCCAGGTGGGGTCCGGGGCCCGCCCTCGGTCCTGCCCCCAGACCGGCACTAAGAAGGTGCCCGACGTGCCCATCTGCTGCCGCTTCTTGCACCGTAGGAAGTTCACGATGATGTCGTACATGATGGAGAACGGCAGGTTCCCCCATGCCTGGTGCCCGTCGAACCGCTGCACCCGCGCATCCTCCTCCCGGCTCCAGCTCACCGCGCAGAAGGCGTTCGCCCGCGATGGCGCCACGCACGCGTCCAAGGTGAACGGCCCGAACTCCATGTCGAGCGAATGGAACTCTGCCGGGCTGAGCATCCAATCATCGCGGTCTTGCCTCCACACCGTCGCCCGCATGAACGCACGGTGCTCCATGTGGAAC
>LGRX02004506.1:43346-61598 GCA_001247695.2 Cymbomonas tetramitiformis | reverse complement strand
GAAGGTCACTCCAGTAGTGAGCAGCACCCCAGGCTGGAAACGTAATTAACTCTAAATCCACCAGGTCACTGTGTCAAACCAGGGAATAAACCACTCAGTTGTCGCCTTCAGAGTTGATGCAGCTGCCAGTCCTCTGGCAAGCTCTTCCTCTGCTTCAGGCTTAGGCCAGTACACCAGGGGTGTCCCTGGATTAACCGTCAGACAAAGTGGAGCTACCCAAGAAACCGTAAATTGCAGTTTCAGACATAGAGCAGTGATTCACTGCTGATCCACTTCTTCGCTGGTAAATAAAAGCAGATGTCGCCGCTAATTAGCTCACAGGCCAAGCACACCTGCCTTTCAGCTAAGCCAGTACACCAGGGGTGTCCCTGGAATCACTTCAGACAAGGTGGCCAGCTGGAAAGCCCACTGGAAGATAGTTCATCAAGGTGCACATCAGCTGTTGATCCACTCTTAGCCGGTAAGACAGGGCAGATGCCGCTGCTGATTAGCTCCCAGGTGACACACACCTGCCTTTCAGTTGAGCCAGTGCACCAGGGGTGCCCCTGGATTCACTTCAAGCAAGGTGGTCAGCTGAAAGAACCACTGAGAGCTGCTCATCCAGGTGTACATTAACTGCTGATTGACTTTGTCGCTGCCGCCGCCCAAGCTCATGCCGTGCTGATTAGCTTAAAACTGAAGGACACCTGTCAGCAGCTAGGCCAGTGCACCAGGGGTGCCCCTGGATTCGCTGAAGACAAAGGTGTTGAGCATATCACTGTGCAGAAGGAGACCGCTCATGTCTGGTGAATTCAAAGCTGATCCGTCGCCGCTGTTGCTGGAAGCTCTTCCAGTGCAAATACCACCAAGCTCAGGGAAGAAAAAGGTTCCGCCAGTGCACCGTGGGTGCCCCTGGAGTCGCCTGACTTCCGAATCCGCTCTTTCAACTGCTGCTAACTTCTCGCCAAAGGGCCTTCACTTCCGGATTAACACTGAAATAAAAAGCCGCTCCGCGCAGGACATTATTGTTTTGAAAAAGTATGAAAACAGCAGTAAAATATATCCGTCAAAATTGATATTATATCACAAAATACGAATTATTGTGTGTACAAAAGCTGTGAGCAGAACTGTCTTAGCACTCTAGCACTGGCACGCGAACAGCCACCTAGTACTTGCGAAGGCAAAACAATAATGAGTCCACTAGCCTGACCTTCGGTCAGAGCCTACTTATATCTCAATGTCCTGTCACATTTCCCAAAACTGTAACGGGTTCTAGCCCTTAAATCTTCATCCGGCCAATGGAAAGTCATTATCCCATGCCAGCTCTAACAATGTTACCGTTTACCGCATTCTGACTGACACGTCAGCGGCAAAGGAGTCACTGCCATCTTCGTCTTATCATTCTCTGGTCACCTGATGGTGACTATATCTTCTCTGACGAGTCTGCATCTCACAGATGGTCATCTTCGTAAAGCCTGTCATGCTGTCACCACTGTCATGCGTGTCACCAGCTGAACAAACCCGGCGCGGTACCATGAGAAGCCGGCGTTTGTTACAATCTGGTCCCGTGAGACCCTTCGTGGAGGTTCCCTCGCCTGCCCACTCATCAGACTCCTCGCCATCCTCATCACCATCCTCGAACACCTTACAAACTGCCCAGGTTGATCCTGGCGCCAGCTCATGAAAAGGAGGCTGCGCACAACGCACAGATCCCTGGTAGGCGTCTCTCATGGTAAGATCCTTCAGGACATGACAGGCGTGTGAGGCCATGACGCCATCCTTCAGGTAGGCAGCACACCACCAGTCATAAGCGACTGAGGTGGAATGGTCGTCCCCTGCTAGAAACGAGGGTATACTATCCCACAATGATCTGAAGTCTGGCCTGGACTCAGCGAAGGCCTTCTTCTGCTGCTGACTGAGCGCATGGAAAGATGCTGACTTCGTGTGCCTACGCTTCTTGGCCTCAAAAGCCCGCTGCACTTTTGCTACCATGTCCACGAAACGCCTGATGAAGAGCGCTCTATCCTCATTCTTACCACCAGTGTACTGGAGTTTGACATCTTCCTTGTCAAGTGAGTGGCTATCCCTGTCATAGTAATCCATCTCGTCTACGTCGTCAAGCGCAAAGAGAAACTGGTTTGCAGGCGCTGAGGCTGCTACTGCTGCTGCGAGTGCTGTTGCTGCGAGCGCTGTTGCTGCTGGTGATGGCGGTGCGGAGGGAGTGGTTTCTGAGCCCGACCCCTCTGCGCTCATATATTCCGTGTCAAGGTCCTGACTGACCCGCTCTCGCGCCAGCCGTCGTGCCTCACGTTCTCTGGACTGGACAGAGGCAGCGCTTGGCTCTGCCTCGCCCTCCGTGGTAAAGTACTGTGTTAATGCTCAGCCAATGGGACCAAGGAAGAGTCCCCTCTCTCAGCGCAAAGCTCGTTCACCAGTAGACTGGAGGCTTGATTCAGACTGGCTTAGGCCAGTGCACTAAGTGCTCCTGGATTCACCTTGCTGAACAAGCGAAAGAACGAAACGCGTGCGGCCAGCGAACGCCTAAAGGTCCAGCACTGTGCTTCAGCGCTCTGAATCAGCAGCAGATGCAGAATATTCGTGCGAGGAAGAGTTAAAGCTGGGCCAGTGTGCTGAGCACTTCTGGATTGGCTGGGCCAGAGTTCATCAGGAGCACAGTGAAAGTGAGGGCAACTCCACGACACCAAGAATAGCACTGATACGCAGCGGTGTGAGCTAGGCCAGTGTGCTGAGCACCCCTGGATTCACAACACCACTGCTAATCAAGGGCACCATGGCTGGCGTAGAAGCTCACTCCCCAGTCCAGTAAGCAAGTACAAGGTCGCTGGCAGAGTTGGGAGCTAAGCCAGCGTGCTGAGCACCCCTGGATTCGCAGCACCACTGCTGATTCAGAAGGTGGCCTGTGATATGAGGGCCTCACCGGCTGACCAATACCGTAGGAAAGATAGAAGAATTCTCCAACACATTATGATAAAGCACTAGAAGGTCAATGAGAATAGCACATTCTCACTCCACTCACGCCATTCTCACTCCACGACACCAAGAATAGCACTGATACGCAGCGGTGTGAGCTAGGCCAGTGTGCTGAGCACCCCTGGATTCACAACACCACTGCTAATCAAGGGCACCATAGCTGGCATGGAAGCTCACTCCCCAGTCCAGTAAGCAAGTACAAGGTCGCTGGCAGAGTTGGGAGCTAAGCCAGTGTGCTGAGCACCCCTGGATTCGCAGCACCACTGCTGATTCAGAAGGTGGCCTGTGACATGAGGGCCTCACCGGCTGACCAATACCGTAGAAAAGATAGAAGAATTCTCCAACACATTATGATAAAGCACTAGAAGGTCACTCCAGTAGTAAGCAGCACTCCAGGCTGGTAAAGTAATTAACTCTGAATCCACCAGGTAACTGTGTCACACCAGGGAATATCGCTTAAAAGACCACTCAGTTGTCGCCTTCAGGGCTGATGCTGCTGCCAGTCCTCTGGCAAGCTTTTTCCTGCTTCAGGCTTAGGCCAGTACACCAGGGGTGTCCCTGGATTAACCGTCAGACAAGGTGGAGCTGCCCAAGAAACCGTAAGTTGCAGTTCCAGACATAGAGCAGTGACTCACTGCTGATCCACTTCTTTGCTGGTAAGTAAAAGCAGATGTCGCCGCTAATTAGCTCCTAGGCCAAGCACACCTGCCTTTCAGCTAGGCCAGTACACCAGGGGTGTCCCTGGATTCACTTCAGACAAGGTGGCCAGCTGGAGAACCCACTGGAAGGTAGTTCATCAAGGTGCACATTAGCTGTTGATCCACTCTAACACGGTAGAAAAGTGCAGTATGCGTACAATGAAAACACCGAAATATGCATACATGTATCATTCTTTATTCAAATGTTTACGAGTAGAGTACTTTTCACCCTATACCGTCGAGGCATGACTGATACTATCAGTCAGGGCGGTCGACAAATCCTACTATTTTATTCATCATTCTCATCTTCCTCATCTGCATCATTCTCTTCTTCCTCAGATTCGGCAGTGGCCGCTTCCTTGCCCTTCGCCGTCGGTTCGCTCTTCTGTTTTGGCTTCGTCTCGGCGTCCTGATCGGGCTCGTTGTCGAAATTGATCAGCCGTTGCTGCGCAGAGCTGACCATGAACTGGTCGTGGTCGAAGCCGATCGCGTTCATACCACACCTCATGGCGGCCATGGACGTCGAGCCGACGCCGCAGCAAGCGTCGAGAATCCAGTTGAGTGGATGGCCGTTCTCATCCATCTTGCCCGGATTGTCACCGAGCATGTGGCACTGGATCAGCTCCATCAACAGAGCTTGGGGTTTCTGATGGTTATTCACGGCTTTGTTGTCGCGTTTGAACATCTGGTGCACAACCGGGAAGCCGCGCAAAAGTGACGCGCGGCTCACACGTTCACCTTCTCCAGTATCAAAGTTGAACATCCACTCCGGCTTTTTAGTAGACTCCCCCTGGGCATCGCTCTTTACATGGTACCCCAGGACGCCACATTCAACGTCATTGTAGCGCACGGTCCTGTTGGGGTTCATGTTCACGTTCTGCTTGTGCCAGAAGAACCGCTCCGCGCGGCCGGAGCAGTAATTGTCAATCACCTCCAGGAAATCGCTTTGTTGGACGAAACCGCAAAAGATAGCGATAGTCCATGCCGGGGCGGTGGTCTTGGCGTTGAAAGACTCCAGGAACGGTTGCACCTCCTCCTTGGTCATCGCGTCGGGAGTCTTCTCCTTGTCAAGGGCGTAATTGCAGTCGATGATCGTCCCCGTGAAGGGCAGCCTCGGGACGTCCTTCATATCGCTCATGCTGCCCTTGACGATCTTCCAACGAGGGAACATCGGCACCTTCGTCTCATGTGTGGGCTCGTCCTCCTCAAGGCCTGCCTCTCCTGGAACCTTAAGCTCCGGCCCCTCGGTCCGCGCCTCCCGATAGAGTTTGATGTCGACTTTCACCTCGACCTGTTGCAAGCCTAGGATGTGCCCCGCGCGTGGCGCCTGCGCTTCTTGGAGATTCGCCCGCGCGTTCTCGACGTAATTCAAGATCGCGTGCGGAACTTCCCCAGACCCCCCCGGCGCGCTCCCCCCTGAGTTGAAGGTAAGCAGCCGATCAACGACTCGATTTTCTCTTGGGAGCTCCAGTAGGGGGTGAACTCGGCCTTGAATGCGTCCCAGGTTTGCAATCCCGCCGCGGACACCAAGTGCTTCTGCACCATGCGTTCCTTCTTGAACTGGCTTATCATCAGGCCCCCCTCTTTTACCGACAACTCCTTCTGAATAATCAGGCGCAGATACGTGTCCACCTTGTCGAACTCCGCCTCCCCCGCCAAGCCGCCCAAGTTAATCCAGAACGTCATACCCATGGATTTGGCATTGTGGAGAAACTGAGCTTCTTCCACCAAAATGCCTGCCCCTTTAGACGAGCCCGCTCCGTGGTCCCCGCCTCCTCGTTGCACCTCGTCTTCCATCTGCGAGTAAAAAAAACATTTTTAGAATGTCTTAAAATATAGAAAAGGATGCTTTGGGGGGGTAAACACTGGTTGAAGCAAAAGTAAAAAGTAATTTACCTGTCGGTTGGAGGTGCCTTTTTTGCCAGCTTTCTTGGCGGGTCCCTTAGCGGGCGAAGATGAGGCCTTGCGCTTTTTGGTCTTCGAAGCCAAAGGGTTTTTCATGCCCTTCAGGTCAAACCTTCTGTAAGCCTCCATGATCTTAACGCAGAGGTCCCACGTCTGCGGCCGGAAATTGGCAATTGTCCAGGGCATGAAGTAGTGGTTGATTTGCACGCCGCCGAACACAGAATGCTTGGACATCGCTACTTCCTTCACATGCGTCTCCATCGACTGGTTCAAGTGAGACATTACGGGGTACCAACTTGTGACCCGATCGAGGTGAGCGTTGATGTCATCCTCCAGCGTCTTCACCGTCACGTCTGCCTCAGGGAGGGTCTCAAGGTCTCCCTCGCGCTCAGACGTCTCCACATCCTCGATACTGGAATCCCTTGGGATATTTCTCGATATCCGGGACTGCAAATCCATGCTCTGATTCGAACTCCGCCATTTTTTGCACCAGCCCTCCGACCTCGTAATACCCAGGTTGATAAGAGGTACCCTCTTCGGTGTCCTCGGGGACACCGGCGACGAACTCGGAGATCAACGCATCTCGGTAAACCTTGTACACGCCCCCATTCTTTTCGAAAAGGGTCGAACGAAGCCCTTGCATGAACTGAGTGTGGTCTTTGCCTTTCGTCTTCTGGTCGATTTGGTTCTGCATCTCGCCTAAGAACCGAATCATGTCAGGCGTGAGACCGATGTAGATCTTGCTCTCGAAGAACTGGAAAGCTATCTCCAACGGGATTTCCTCGTGACACTCGTCGGTGGCTTGATAACAGTGCTGGTGCCCAAAAACCTTGCCTCTGTATTTCCCCGCGAGAGCTTTTTTTATGGAGAATTCGGCACGGGTTTTGACATCGTCGATCGCAACAAGACCCGCATTGAAAGGGGCCCACGGGTTCTCCTTCCTGCTGTTCTTGATCTCGTTCACCCAGCCCCTCTCTTGATCCCGGCAGGCCTCGTACCCCGTCGCGTGGTACAGGCATCCAATGGGGAGACGAAACACACTCCCTTGCTCCGCCGCCTCGTCGGTCGACATCGGGTTCGGCCACCGGTGCTCCATCTCGATTTGCCTGCACAGCTTTGCTTTCTCCTCAAAATCCATCTTTGCTGCATGCTCCACTGTTAGCTTAGCGTGCCACCCATGTGCAGCCACCTCGGCTGCCTTCCTTGCCTCAGATGGGGTGGCCACTTGAGACATATCCACATTGGCGCCCGCTCCAGTAAAAGCTCTGGAGCCACCAGGTCCTTGAAGGGCGCGTTGGGCAGCAAGCTCCACTGCCGTTCTCCTGGCAGCCTGGGACAAGACGAAACTGTTCATTAGCTAATGAAAGCCTTCCGCCCCGGTCAGGGCTCAGGGCGCGCGGTTCGAGGCGGAAGGCGTTCATTAGCTAATGAACGCTTTCCGCCCCGGTCCAGGCGCAGGGCGCGCGTTTCGGGGCCGAAAGCGTTCATTAGCTAATGAACACTTTCCGCCCCGGTCCAGGCGCAGGGCGCGCGTTTCGAGGCCGAAAGCGTTCATTAGCTAATGAACGCTTTCCGCCCCGGTCAGGGCTCAGGGCGCGCGTTTCGAGGCCGAAAGCGTTCATTAGCTAATGAACGCTTTCCGCCCCGGTCAGGGCTCAGGGCGCGCGTTTCGGGGCCGAAAGCGTTCATTAGCTAATGAACGCTTTCCGCCCCAGTTTAGGCTCAGGGCGCGCGTTTCGAGGCCGAAAGCGTTCATTAGCTAATGAACGCTTTCCGCCCCAGTCCAGGCGCAGGGCATGAAAGGGACGTACCGAAGCCTCTACAAATGGTACCTCGCCAGCAAGTCCGAGGTCATCGATCACTGCCGCTGGTCTCCTGCTTTCCCAGAAAGGAGCTGTAATCGACGCTTTCCACGCCTGGTTTACATAGCTCGCTAGATAGAATTCTTTGCTTTTATTTTCGTCTGCTGCTCTAGTTTTCAAACTTTGAAAAGCCAACAGCCGATTTGTGTGCTTTGGAAGGCTCAAGGCTTCCTCAAAGTTTGCGCTGTCTAATTCGATCACAGTAAGCTTTCTGTTTCTGTACGCGACGAAATACAGAATTGGAGTCTCGTTCTCAATGATACTGTACGCTACGCGTTTCTCAGGAACGAGGCTACCCCCGGTTACAGTCGAAGAGGTAAATTTAGGAAAACTAAAAATTATTTCTTCATTTTGCTCGGAAGGGTCCTCTGAGTGAATCAGTAATTGCAGACTGTCCGAAGGATCGTCGGCTTCAAGGGTTCTAACAATGCTCCACTTGTTACCAAGATAGAGCTGGAAAATATGTTGAGCCCTAAGTGCTTGAAATGTTTCGAGTGTCGCCATTGCGAAATGAGAGAAATTGGCTGTAAACTGTGAAAGGGGTGTGTGTGAAAGAACTTTGAAAAAGTGATGTAACTTTAGCACAATAATAAAAGTCATTTCTGGCGGCTAAAAATGACATGTCGAATATCGATGTCAATTTTAATCAAAAATGACATGCGCTGTCGCTTTTTGATTCGGTCTGTTCAGATCAAGGATATGATTTTAAGATAACCTGGTGTCATTTGCGCTGAAATCGAGGATCGATCGATTCAGTAAGATAGAAATTCTTGGTTGACTCGCAAGTCTATATCATTTTTAGAACGTAAAAAACGGCTTCATAAGCTAATGACGGCTAATTTGGACGAAAATATGTTTTCTATTCCTTTCGATGAAGGTTGCGAGATTATCTGCAAACCGTGCCCGGGAATAGTTATTGAAGATTCCATGGAAATAGGGGCTGACTTTTTCAATCATGAGCCAATTCCAAGCACAGCCCCAAGCGCGAATACGCAATTGGTTCTTTATAACGCGCCTTTGACGCGTAGATCGGAAGTTAGCTCTAATTCTTCACGCGTTTCCGGGTCACGCGCTTTGCGCGAAATTGACTTACAAGAGATAAAAAGCAGACTTGATACAGAATTTTCAGAGACAAGTTTGGACTTGAGGAATGAAGACCCCCTTGTTTGTTTAAATGGTGAAGTAAACAAGCAGATTGTCGTGCGCAAACCGTACGAATCCGACATACGCAAGAAACAATATACGGGCGTAATTAGTATTAAGCAGCGACGTTTGCAGGCTGACAGTATATCAATGGCAGAAACAATTAAGTGCAATTGCAAGTCGCACTGCTGTCTATCTTTCTCATCCGCAGATATTCAGTCTTTTCGCGAAAATATTTTCAGTATGTCGCAAAAAGATAGAAAGGAATACTTCATCAAAGACTTGCTAAAAAACAGCTTTCGATCTGAGGACAAGTTCGACTTCAAATACTTTTTGGGCAAGAAGCAGGTATGTTTTTTTTTGAACTCGTTCATTAGCTAATGAACGGCCTCTGGCCAAAGCGCGACTCACAATTAGACACTTTGGCTGCGGGAACCGTTCATTAGCTAATGAACGGCCTCTGGCCAAAGCGCGACTCACACAGAGACACTTTGGCTACGGGACCCGTTCATTAGCTAATGAACGGCCTCTGGCCAAAGCGCGACTCACACAGAGACACTTTGGCTACGGGAACCGTTCATTAGCTAATGAACGGCCTCTGGCCAAAGCGCGACTCACATAGAGACACTTTGGCTACGGGAACCGTTCATTAGCTAATGAACGGCCTCTGGCCAAAGCGCGACTCACATAGAGACACTTTGGCTACGGGAACCGTTCATTAGCTAATGAACGGCCTCTGGCCAAAGCGCGACTCACATAGAGACACTTTGGCTACGGGAACCGTTCATTAGCTAATGAACGGCCTCTGGCCAAAGCGCGACTCACAATTAGACACTTTGGCTACGGGAACCGTTCATTAGCTAATGAACGGACTCTGGCCAAAGCGCGACTCACAATTAGACACTTTGGCTACGGGAACCGTTCATTAGCTAATGAACGGACTCTGGCCAAAGCGCGACTCACAATTAGACACTTTGGCTACGGGAACCGTTCATTAGCTAATGAAGGCGTGGTTTGGAGAGTGCTGACGAGCATGCGACGGCCGTCCCGCCTGCAGACGTGCAGTGTTGGGGGTGTCTCCCAAGCGTCTTAAATTGGCATGACCTACCAAAACCCTTATGCATTTTCTAGATAATGTGTTATTAATTTTTTGAGTGACGGTTTTTTTTTTGTAACAGGTGTGCTTTAAGTTCTACTATATGGCTTACGGCATCAGCTACGGGTATCTTCACGACTGTCGGACACGCGTGCTCGAGGGCCGACACACGTTTGTTCATGGATTGACGTACGAGGAGGACAACCGCAAGATTTCTCTGAAACGCGAGTCGGTCGTCGCCTGGCTCAAGAAATACGCCGACGAATACGGACAACACCAACCTGACAAAGAACCGATTCATCTTTCGGATGGATTGACCATCGAAGAGCTGTGGGACGAGTACAACGAGGGCTTGCAAGAGAATGAGGAGAGGAAAAATGCTCTCTCAGTTACTTCTACAAAATATTTGACGAAGATTGCAGGAAGTGGCTCAAGATTCCATCGACGAACCGATTTTCTCAGTGCGATGTTTGCGCGTCCTTCAAGTTATTGAAGGAAGGCTTAACCAAATCTCAAAAGGTGAATATTCATGAATAGCTTTGTGATGTGTTTATATGCTTATGTAATTTGTTCACTGACCCAAATTTGTGTATCTTGCACAGCGCAATACAACGGGCCTCTCAACAAACATCATGCAATCGCACGAGCGGAGCGCCAGAAGTTCTACAAACATGGTCGTAAAGCGAATATGACCAAGAGCATTACCATGAACAAAACTTGGCATAAGTATGCCTCGGTGATCATCGATGGCATGACGCAGTGGACCACCCGACTGCCACACTTTCGACGTATCCCTAAACATCTGGACTCTAAGGACTTCCTTGACGTGCACAACATGGGGAGCATGATCGAGAACGTGGGCCGCTTTATGGATTTCAACTACGCCAACTTCAAGGACGATGCGAACTTCCTTGTCAACGTTTTGCACCGGGATATCCTCCGCATTCAAGAGCATCGACGCAACGGGGACGGGGAAAATTCATACCCGATGCCGGAAGTATTGTATGTACAGCTTGACAATGTGAGCACCAACAAGAGCAAGTTGATGTTGGCATACGCAGCTTGGCTGGTGCACACGGACGTCTTTCGCAAGGTGAAACTCAACTTTCTGTTGGTGGGACATACGCACGAGAACATTGACCAGATGTTTTCACGCTTCTCCGTGCGTCTACGACGCAAGCAAGCTTGGACGCTCGACGAGATGATAGAGGTCGCACAAGAATGCTTTACGGATGGTGTAACGTGCGAGCACACCGAGAAGATCTTCGACTTCAGCTCTTGGTTTGATGGTCACGTCTTCGATTGCCACAATATTTTGGCACAGCAGGCTTTCAAGTTCAAGAAGAACGAGCACGGCGAAGTGGGCATGCAGTACAAACAGTATTCCATTTCACCCAAATGGTTACCCGAGACTCCATTGCCAAAGCTTGTTTCTACACCCCCTGTCACGGGGCCCGGATACATCAAGCCGATTCCTTTTACCAAAGAAGGCATCGAAAAGCTTGAGCATACCTTACAGGCGTTGAAGGACATTTTGGGCACAAAGCTCACGGAGGTGCACGAAAAGTTTTGGCGCGAGGATGTCATCGAGAAACAGCGCCACCTAACTGCTGGTGGAGAATGTCAAGCGCCCGCGATACCCTTCCAGCATCCCGAGAAAATCGCCATCGAGCGCAATACCACCTTGGTTCGACTGATAGAGGCGCCCGCGTTGGCGATAGAAGCTGCCGAGGCTGCCGCCGTCCCCGCTATACCGGTGCGCATCCAACGCCGAATTGATCGAGCGCCGATAGAAGTGTACAACGGTAAACGGAAACACCAAGGTCGAGCCCAAAAGCGAGCAGAGCAGTACGTGGACAACGCCCAGTGGGAGGTCACCTACGGCCAGATGACAGTTGGCAGCTTTGCAGTGGCTCTCGCGGTGGAATCTGAAAACGACAAGTTCGCGTTCCGCGTACAACTGAAGCGAAGCGAATGGTCGGATCCGTTGTACTTGGTGAAGGTGGAGGCGCGCTATCCGTCAACTCAACAGCTGCTATATCGCTATTTCCAACCCAAAAAGCACACCGACACCAAGAAGAAGCACCTCGGCAAGCAGCTTGCGAGTCACCCAGGAGCTTTCGCAGCGCCACCGGGGCACCGACCGTCTACCGAGACTTTCGATAAGAATGAAATAGTGCTGGCATGGAATGTGGATGCGAATGACCCCGAACGGAGTATACCGAACGAGCAATACGCGCAGATAGTCGTCGCTTTGCTTGCACAACAATCCAAACGCACGCGCAAGGACCTAGGTGACTTGAATGAATCGGATGATTCCGATGAAGACGAAGCTTTTGATAATTGCGTAGCGGTAGCGGTAGCACCTGAAGTGGACGCGTAAAGCAAGACGAAAAAAAAACATGTAAATAATATGTGTATAACGTGTATATAGATTCTGAGTCAAAAGTTCTTTGTGTTTTCACTCCTCCTAGATTTCGAAAAAGTGCATTTGACCTCAATTTTGTACCATAAAAACCATTAAATCTAATGCACAACCTGCACTTGCATGTTCTTGACTGTTAAAATGCGGCTTTTTAAGCCTATCATGAGGTAAATAAGGCAATATCATTTTCACATGAGAATATCATTTTCATCGAATAGTGTGTTGGTAAGTCCAGGCAGATGCCGCTGCTGATTAGCTCCCAGGTGACACACACTTGCTTTTCAGTTAAGCCAGTGCACCAGGGGTGCCCCTGGATTCACTTCAAACAAGGTGGCCAGCTGAAGGAACCGCTGAGAGGTGCTCATCCAGGTGTACATTCACTGCTGATTGACTCTGTCGTCGCCGCCGCCCAAGCTCATGCCGTGCTGATTAGCTCAAAACTGAAGAACACCTGTCAGCAGCTAGGCCAGTGCACCAGGGGTGCCCCTGGATTCACTGCAGAACAAGGTGCTGAGCATATCACCGGGTAGAAGGAGGCCGCTCATGACTGGTGAATTCAAAGCTGATCCGTCGCCGCCGTAGCTGGTAGCTCTTTCAGTGCAAGCACCACCAAGTTCAGGGAAGAAAAAGGGTCCGCCAGTGCACCGTGGGTGCCCCTGGAGTCGCCTGACTTCCGAATCCGCTCTTGCAACTGCTGCTGAGTTCTCGCCAAAGGGCCCTTACTTCTGGATTAACACTGAAATAAAAAGCCGCTCCGCGCAGGACATTATTGTTTTGAAAAAGTATGAAAACAGCAGTAAAATATATCCGTCAAAATTGATATTATAACCACAAAATACGAATTATTGTGTACAAAAGCTGCGAGCAGAACTGTCTTAGCACTCTAGCACTGGCACGCGAACAGCCACCTAGTACTTGCGAAGGCAAAACAATAATGAGTCCACTAGCCTGACCTCCGGTCAGAGCCTACTTATATCTCAATGCTCTGTCACATTTCCCAAAACTGTAACGGGTTCTAGCCCTTAAATCTTCATCTGGCCAATGGAAAGTCATCATTCCATGCCAGCTCTAACAATGTTACCGTTCACCGCATTCTGACTGACACGTCAGCGGCAAAGGAGTCACTGCCATCTTCGTCTTATCATTCCCTGGTCATTTGATGGTGACCATATCTTCTCTGACAAGTCTGCATCTCACAGATGGTCATCTTCGCAAAGCCTGTCATGCCGTCACCACTGTCATGCGTGTCACCAGCTGAACAAACCCGGCGCGGTACCATGAGAAGCCGGCGTTTGTTACATACGATTGTCACACGTGAGTCAGGGGGCCGGACTTAGCGCCCAAGCTTCACAATCGTATACGATTGTCACACGTGAGTCAGGGGGCCGGACTTAGCGCCCAAGCTTCACAATCGTATACGATTGTCACACGTGAGTCAGGGGGCCGGACCTAGCGCCCAATGGCTACTACCCGAAGGTCCGGTCCTCCCACAAGGACCGAAGTGAATTTGGGATATATGCCGCGTTTTTTCGATATAGTTGGTATATGAGTGCTTTGGGGTCACATTTAGGTGTCCAATAATTATCTTAAAACTTGTGTTGGGTGTAATACTCGGTGTAGCGATGTGGTTTACGTTATTGAAAAGTTGGGGTGAGACCGCTCGAAATTAAATAAAAAGGAAGGTCCTCCCACAAGGACCGGAAGTTCCCAAGCCACCTACACTCACTAAGTGGCCTTCCTAGTGCCCACGGCACTTAAAAAAGACTTCAACATGACCTATTCGTGCCCTCTACGATGTACGACATCTTCGGAATCCACAATACTGCGGTATATATCCCTCACAATGTCATGCACCCACGGAAAAACTAGATTTCATCAAAATCGGCCATCCAAAAATCTGCTCTCGCCGAATTCCAAAGCAATGTTCCGAGTAGACTACTGCACATATTGACAAGCTTAACACCTTAAAGACGAAGTCCCTTTTGCAGTATGAAATATCAGCTTTTACGCGGTATCGGGCATGAGTTGGGCATACGACCTCGAATGATGGCATATGAAGTTTTATGTCAAATATACTCGAATGGCGACCCGATGGGATGCCACTCATGCCCCTTACATCCCTAGTTTGCCCACAACATCTGCTCAAAGTGCAGAGATTTCTCTGCAAACTGTTAAATGTACACGTGTCCATACTTAAGGATGTGCATCGCACGTCATAATGTAGCTTTATAAAGCCACAATAGTAGAAGATTAGATGATGCTTTCAAATTTACGCAAACTATGAGGTCAATCGCACACGTATAACGCAAGATATGCATGTTTTAGCATCATTCTTAGGGATCGCTAGCAAGCGATATGATATATGATATATGGCGCGGCTATTATTGAATGTTAACAGCTCGCGCAGCGTATGTGTGGGTATGAGTGCTTTAATATCGAGCATGCAAACATTTTTTCGAGCACGGTACGCAGCGTGAAAATTCAAAAATACGTATCGTTAATTTGGATACGTATGCGAACAGCCTCATTATATCACTCTGAAAACACCCATCCCATCACATACAAATGTACGTGGACACACACACACACACACACACACACGACACACACATTTATTGCAATCATAGTATATACGCACGCGCGGTGAACGATCCGTTCCTGACGACCACGCGCAAGTTCGGCTTCGAAACATTATTTTCTAAGGGTACGCGTTATTGAAACGACTGCCTACATGCATGTGTTAATGGCGCGGCATGTAGTACGCGTGTACGAATAGTCACGTGGTGCATGCTACTATAATCTGAGTATGCAGCGACCTTTGCTCATACCTATAGTATGCGCGTGTTTCACGCTGTGAATCGCTTCGTGTGTAGCCTTGTATGCCGCCCCGTCGCACCGGGACACGCGTCGTGATTATCACGGTCCGATTTAACTATCGGATGCCTCTGTTGCTTGGTACAAATCGCACAATGCGTGGTGGTAAGCTATAGAGTGAATACTATAATATACAAATCTACGGACATCACACCATATATCAGAGGCATCCAGGATCACCGTGTGGCTGATATATGATACATGCGTGAAGTTTATCCGCCTTACATCGAAGTGCGCACAGTGCAGAAACACAATCGTCATCAGTCCGCGTCGCACACCGTAGTATAGATACCGAGAGATGCCGCACCGCGACCTTGCCTGCCCGTGCTTCGTACATCATGGGTGCACTGGCGCACCTTAATATTCATAACGGGTACTCTGTATAATATATGTATATGAAATGTCATACCGAATGAACATCGAACGGTACGGTATGTACTCGATACGATATACCATCGTACGGGGTATGCCATATGTATTGAATGACATACTTAATAGTATGTTAATGCTGGTAGGCATCGATAGGTCATGGCAACATGGCATGTGCATTCACTCATTGCAAATAATAATGTTTACTCATTATCTCTGAGTTACCAATTATCAAATCATTACATAGTAGCATACCATAACCATCCATCCATAAGGATCAAATCAAAGCTGCAGGGCGCGTATAGATGGAATAAAGTGTATATGATCAGATCGCCATGAATTGAATAGCAATTAACCGGGCATCGTTTGTTTGCCATCACGCATCAGGATCAATTTTATGGAATCGTCTTGTATAACATAATATCGTAAGTAAACGCTATCATAATGCGTAGCATAGTGCTGTTCACGACAAAATCTGAGACAACTGTCTCTTGCTCATCTTGAAACGTTGTATGCCATTCCAGCTTCGTATCTTAGATATATGTTGTTGGGCCACCATGTTCCTCTTGCTGCTTGCCACTTTCAGGGTACATATGCATGCATGGCGCAGAGAGGTGCAAAGGGTGTGCAGGAGGATGCCAACTCCCAAGCGCTGGGTAGACAAGGGGTTTGAAAATTAAAGATGACCTGCTCCTCAAACTCAAGGGGCAGTGGAACGTAGCTTGACTGCATGAATGATGTTACTCACGCTGAATGCAAATTTGTTACAGATAATTTGAATATAGCATGCAAAGCCATTGTTCTGTGAAGTGCAGGGATTCATGATATGATATACAACACTTCTAGCAAGGCGGCCTCGTCCCTTCATTTGATTGGCTCAGCAATGCTTCATCTTCAGCAGGTATTTGGATGGCTGTCTCTCCGGCATTACTTTGTTCATTAGCTACTGATATGGCTGCTGATGGTTCATTCTGCGGATGAAGTACAATTTCCGATGCAGACGCCGCCACTGGAGCTATGGCCATCTGCTTATCCTTCTTTGAAAACACGTTGTCTTCAGCATTAAATGGGACTGAATCGGAGTAGGCAGCATCGAAGACACGGGAGATCGTACTTCGTTTTTTGTGAAAGTAATATATAGGACCGCCAGCCGATATTCCAGCAATGAAGCACATTGCTGCAATTATGCCATAGCTGACTTCATCGGAGACCACAAGGATTGGGTCATCACTTTCTGAACGTGCACATCCCCAACAACACTGCGATGGTGAATGGTGTCCATCCAAACGTTGTAGCATTATACAGAGACCCAAGTGAATTTGAAATCCAGCATCTAAGAATCTGAATGAATGGCAGATTCATAGCGTTAAGGCAGCAGCCGAGCGAATGCAGAACATCAAGCTGCTGTTGCAGGGACAGAGGGGTGGATGAGAAACCTGGGAGGGTGCGCTCCAGCGTATCACCGCGATCCGAGAATAGTCTGATCTCCAGGAACTCAGGCACCAACAACCGAGTCGAGAACCAGCTGCTTTCTTGGAAGGTCTTCACCCCGTACCTGTCTGCATTCACGGCGTAATCTTCTGCATCCTTCTCTGATGGCAGCCACACTTCCAGCAAGACCCATGTCTCGTTTGCTCCGTGTTCGTTGATCTGTTCCCCAAGCCAAGAAAATGGCCGGTAAGTGTCCTGCTTGGAGCCTACCAGCGGCCTCGATGGTGTAAGTGACCCTCATGTCCTACTGAGATGCACCGCCTGCTGTCTTGATGACGTGGAGTAGATTTATCTGCTCAGAAATTCCCTTCTGATGACGCACGTCAAGTGCCGCACCTCAATTGAGGCGCACCTGATGCCGCCCATTGAAGCCATGCCCAGATGTCCCCACTGCTGACGTGGACAGGATGTCACCCCTCTACTGACGTGGACTGGATGCCACCCCTCTGCTGACGTGGACAGGATGCCACCCCTCTGCTGACGTGTACTGGATGCCACCCTCTGCTGACGTGGACTGAATGACACCCCTCCGATGTCGTGGACTGGATGTCACCCCTCTGCTGACGTGGACTGAATGACACCCCTCTGATGTCGTGGACTGGATAACACCCTCTGATGTCGTGGACTGGATGCCTCCCCTCTGCTGACGTGGATTGGATACCACCCCTCTGATGTCGTGGACTGGATGTCTCCCCTGTTGACTGGCAAGCGACTGGTGCCGGCTATGTGAGGATGAGGGGCAGATGTCGCTCCCCCATCTAGCACACCTGATTGGATGGCGCCATAGAGCGGCCTGGCATGCGCACCTGATTGGATGGCGCCATAGAGCGGCCTAGCGAGCGCACCTGATTGGATGGCGCCATGGAGCGGCCTAGCGGCGCACCTGATTGGATGGCGCCATGGAGCGGCCAGCAAGCACACCCGATTGGATGGCACCATGGAGCGGCCTAGCGGCGCACACCTGATTAGGATGGCGCCATGGAGCGGCCTACTTAGCACACCTGATTGGATAGGCGCCACCAGAGTGGCCTAAGCGAGCAAACCTGATTGGATGGCACCATGGACGGCCTAGCGAGCACACCTGATTGGATGGCGCCATGTAGCAGCCAGGCAAGCGCACCTGATCGCATGGCACCATGGAGCGGTCTAGCGAGCACACCTGATTGGATGGCGCCATAGAGCGGCCTGAAACACACCTGATTGGATGGCGCCATGGAGAGGCCTAAGCGAGCACACCTGATTGGATGGCGCCATGGAGCTGCCTGGCAGGCACCACCTGATTAGATGGCACCATGGAGCGGGCTTGCGAGCGCACCTGATTGGATGGAGCCATAGAGCGGCCTGGCAAGCACACCCGATTGGATGGCGCCATGGAACGGCCTAGCGAGCGCCCCTGATTGGATGGCGCCATGGAGCGGC
>LGRX02004506.1:0-42106 GCA_001247695.2 Cymbomonas tetramitiformis | reverse complement strand
TGGATGGCGCCATAGCGCGGCCTAGCGAGCACACCTGATTGGATGGCGCCATGGAGCGGCCTAGCGAGCACACCTGATTGGATGGCGCCATGGAGCGGCCTAGCGAGCACACCTGATTGGATGGCGTAATGGCGCGGCCTAGCAAGCGCACCTGATTGGATGGCGCCATGGAGCGGCCTAGCGAGCGCACCTGATTGGATGGCGCCATAGAGCGGCCTAGCGAGCACACCTGATTGGATGGCGCCATAGAGCGGCCTAGCGAGCGCACCTGATTGGATGGCACCATGGAGCAGCCAGGCAAGCACACCTGATTGGATGGCGCCATGGAGCAGCCAGGCAAGCACACCTGATTGGATGGCGCCGTGGAGCGGCCTAGCGAGCACACCTGATTGGATGGCGCCATAGCGCGGCCTAGCGAGCACACCTGATTGGATGGCGCCATGGAGCGGCCTAGCGAGCACACCTGATTGGATGGCGCCATGGAGCGGCCTAGCGAGCACACCTGATTGGATGGCGTAATGGCGCGGCCTAGCAAGCGCACCTGATTGGATGGCGCCATGGAGCGGCCTAGCGAGCGCACCTGATTGGATGGCGCCATGGAGCGGCCTGGCGAGCACACCTGATTGGATGGCGCCATAGAGTGGCCTGGCAAGCACACCTGATTGGATGTCTGCAAAATAAAAATATGCTCAATGATATCGGGGTCCTTATTCCGCCAGTCCATGACCTCCACCATACTCTTCAGCAGCTCGTCATCGAAGCCCTCCGGGAAGGAGGTCGCCGCAAATGCCAGCACCACTTCCACGGTGGCACCAGGTGATGGGGGTGGGGGAATTTGGTGGAGCTGGTGAGGTGGGGAGAAGGTGGCGGTGGAGGAGGAGGTGAGGGAGGGGGGGACTGGGGGGTGGAGGAGGCGATGGTGGAGGTGGCGAAGCAGGGGATGGGGGGGACGGGGTGGGGGGGAGAAGCAATTGGCTCCAAAGGAGGTGGAGGAGTGACGGGGGAGAAGGAGGGGGTGAGGGGCGGGGAGGGGCGGGGAGGGGTGGGGGAGAGAGAGAGGGAGCGAGGGAGGAGGAGGCTTCACACGTGGAGGGGGTGCTTAGGCGGGGAGGTGGCTTGACTTCAGGCCGCGACGTGGTGGCGAGTTGGAGGAGAGGGAGGTGGTGGGGAAGAGGGAGGGGGTGGAGAGTATAGAGGGACCAACTTCGTCAGGAAAGCTCCCGCCCCCGCTGATTGCAGTACTGTCTCCTTGTATCTCCCAAACGTGCCTGTGCCCTGAAAATAGCCGACGGAAAAGACAAGTTTGCCACCTGTTATCCCAGCTCCCCTCCGCCATTCGTCTGTGAGCTCTGCCCGGCAGGAAACAGATGTGGAGCGTGCATTGCTCCGTATTTCTGATGTTCTGCTTTGAAGTTCGAAGCGATTATTGCAGACATTGTGTCTTCGTTCTTCACACAGAAAATGACGGCGCGTGCATGCAGGGGCGGCTCCCAGACTTCTACAATTTGCCTCGTTACAGAAAATGACGGCGCGTGCATGCAGGGGCGGCTCCCAGACTTCTACAATTTGCCTCGTTACTTTCACTCGTCCCCCGAATGGGCGGCACGGAGCAAAGGCCAACCCCACACGAAAGAAATGATACCGACCGATGACTATAATGATGAGTTTCGACTGTGAAGAGTTTCTTGAATTGTTCGAAATGATACAACCTGAATTTTGAGACCCGCCATCAAGCAGAATGCACTCCAAAAGGGGAAAAGCGGCGGAGTCCTGCGGAGGTCCTGAACGATTCTGACTAGTCTACGTTTGCGCACTGACAGCATCTGACGGCCACCCTCGCGCTTCTTGAGTGCGACTTTTTGTTTTTGATCTGCGCAAAATCTAAACATGCAACATGCAACATTCGGACAGAACCTACATCGGCGTATTCGATTTGGCGCGCACATCCATCACCTGATGGGCGCGGAGATGGGGCATCAGCCGTGTGAGAAATCGGAAAGGGGCTTGGCGCAGGGGTGCAGTCAGCGGGGGCCGAGTAAGTGCAACCTGAATCCGTCTCTGCGAGAGCTACACCGTAACCATAGTCTGGCTCAGCACCTCCGCCCGGAACCACCATCTCCACTGAGCCGGCATGTGACACCTGCATAGCCCCCTGACCGTCTCCACTGAGCCAGCATGTGATACCTGCATAGCCCCCCGACCAGACCTGACCGAGGCCGCCTCCCGGAAGAAACCTCACTAAACTAAAAACCGGTGGATCGCGCCAAAGGGGTGTCCGTGGCGCAGAACTATGGGGGTCATTGCACATTCTCTCTCCCTCCCTCCTTCGTTGCCTCGCCTCTCATTCCGACTGCAGCTCTCCCTCATCCCTCGGAAATTCTCCTCCTCTGGACGAAGCAAGACCCCAACAGAGATTGTTCCCTTCCTTCCCGCTTCTCCTCAACCGTCGATCAGGAGCTGCTTCTTCACCCTCGCGTCTCTTGCTCAACATCCGCCACAAGTCACTAGCGAACTCCCTCCCTCAATCTTCGCAGCACAGCGCTGCCGCCCATCCGTGCACCGACCACAAGGGTGCGGCCCACCTTCATAAGGAAAGCGTCCTTGTCGTCCGCGTCGCCGGCGGCCCCATTGGCCTGTATCTCGATACCCGCAAAGCTCGCAGTGCCTGCAAACGATCCAGCAACGAAGGCATTGCTCTCTTCGTCAAGCTCGATGGCACGTGCCATGTCCGTGCCCTCCCCACCCACAGCTGTAAGCCACGTAACTGCCCCGTCAGCACTTAGCCTCATCACCATGCCATCGGTGCGACCTTGTGACGTCACCACCACGTCACCAAACGTTGCTGTCTCGGTGAAGAATCCCTATGAACCCATCATCCCAGCCAAGGCCCCGCCACGTCAGCGTGCCCACGCCCAATTGCACCTGCTCTCTTTCGGTCTCTCTGGATTGGACGAGCTGCGGTGCAAGGATGCTGTATTCCGCAGGTGCAGGAAGCTGGCAAAAACCGAATGCCTCGCGCTGCAGTAAGGCTCCCGCCTCAATCAAAATCTTTGTACGGCAGAAGAGGGTGGGAGTCAGTACCGCGGCAATGCAGCCCATGCCCGAGTTCAGTGCACTCACACCCTTGATCTCATCGTTGCCAGGACCCCCTTCAGTCAGCACCCATAGGAGTGTCCCGTCAGCGCTAACCTGCGCCAGCACGCCGCATCCAGCACACCGCAGCCAGCACAAGTCTCAGCCGCAGCGGCAAAATGGCTGTGGGGCGAAGCAGCTATCACGATGGTAGGGGGGCGTAGCGGCTGTCGCGATGGTAGGGGAGCGTGGCGGCTGTCATGATAGTAGGGGGCGTAGCGGCTGTCATGATGGCGGTGGGGCACAGCAACTGTTGCGATGGCGTTGGGGGTGTAGCCGCTGTTACGGTGACGGTGCAGGCGTGGCTGTCATGATGGCAGTGGAAGCGCAGTGGCTGTTGCGATGGCGGTGAGGTATAATGGCCGCCATGATGGCGGTGGGGTGTATTGACTGTCGCGATGGCAGTGTGGCGTAGTGGCCGTCATGATGGCGTTGAGTGTAGTGACTGTTGCGATGGCAGTGTGGCGAAATGGCTGTCATGATGGCGTTGGGGTGTAGTGACTGTTGCGATGTCAGTGTGGCGAAATGGCTGTCATGCGCTATACCCACCGCTCCATCGAGCCTCCCGGGGGGGCAGCGATGGGTCGCCACATTCTTTGTACTCTCATGCGGCCACCAGCGCCACAGTGACTGCATTAGAGCCAAGCAGAGAGATGCGAACATGCATACAGCAGAGGGAGGCCGCGTGCCACTGAGGAAAGCGCCACCCCGCATGGAGCAGAGGGAGGCCGCGCGCCACTGGGGAAAGCGCCACCCCTCATGGAGCAGAGGGAGGCCGCGTGCCACTGGGTAAAGCGCCACCCCGCATGGAGCAGAGGGAGGCCGCGTGCCACTGGGGAAAGCGCCACCCCGCATGGAGCAGAGGGAGGCCGCGCGCCACTGGGGAAAGCGCCACCCCGCATGCAGCAGAGGGAGGCCGCGTGCCACTGGGGAAAGCGCCACCGCTCCTGCTCTCCTGCAGGCAGGGCAGGGGGCTTCTGTGCAAGACACGTCATCTCAAAGGCTGCAGCCCGGCAATCAAGGGTTGTAGGCAGGTGGGACAGCGGCGCATGATGGAGCGCACTTTGGCCACAAAAGCGTCGGCAAGGCCTCCGGCGCGCGTGTCAGCGCTGAGCTCCCACGAATCGAATGTCGCCATTTGGCTCTTCACGCCACCTGTGATATACCCGTCGCCGTATGCATCCAGGCTAACGGCGAGTGCGTAGTCATCCACCTCACCACCGTATGCCGACACCCATAATAGCGATCCGGTGGGCGCGATCTTCATCACAAATATGTCTTTGTGCATATTTGCCCCCCCCTGCGCACGCCGCACGGCCACCATTCACCCACAGCTTCTCGCCACCATTCTGCGGCCGATTACAAACGACCATCCATCCAGAGAATCTCTGATACTTTACTTGGAGAAGTTCTATCAGAAATGCATTCGCATTGGTCAGAATCAAGTGCAGTTAACTTTAAGAGGTCTTCGTCTTCATAAAGATATGATTCATGCGCGTTTACGTTTTGGAGGCGATGTTTATATTCCAGTGCACACCGTGCAGTCCTCTCGATGTTTTGGCAGAATCGGAAACCGCAATCTTTGGGAAACGACTTTAGAGGAGATTCAGGGGGAGGCAACCTGTGAAGTTGATGCGCAATTTTTTTTGGCCGTAAGCGGAGAAAAAAGGAAAGTTTCCGCGAAGGGCGAATTGTATAGTGGCTTCCAGTGATGACTCTCTCGACAACACAGCCAGTCAGAGCTATCCCCGCCCTTCGCGTTCCCGTCGCACATGACCCGAATCGCTTTCGCCACCGCGCAGCACGCTAACTTCCCGGCTCCAGGCGCACGGTGCTGACTTCCCGGCCTGGGGCGCGGCCCGCCGGGTGGAGCGTCACCTTGTTCTCCACGGCGCTACCACCGAAGGTGAACAGCTCGCTTTTAAACTCCCCCACCACGAGCATGTCCGTATCGGTTCGCCCTCCCCCATACGGTGCAATGCCCCAAGCCATGTCATTGTTCCACCCACCACCAGCATTCGCCCAAAGGACCACCCCTTCGTCGCTCATCTGCTTGCATCCGCCACCCAAACGCTCCCATATCCTCACAAAGCTGCCATTGGAGGGATGACGCAAGCCGCGCTCCCCCACCATGCGGCGGCCCTCTGCCATTCCCCGGAGGCGCTTCCCGCGAGAGCTCCGCAAGCCGTGGATGGGTCGGCTTTTGCACTAGCTCGCAGAGATCCATCGGCGCGCGCAAGCAAGCTGTGTTAGATGGCAAGTCATATCTAAAGCCTGGGACCCGCAACCTGCACTCCCAAAGCCTCGGCGAAGAAACGCCAACCTGCACCCCCAATGCTCCAGGCCCCCGACCCATTGCCCCAATTGCCTGCAGCGCATGCCTCGTTGGAAGCCGCTCACCTTCGCAACGAACATGTCCCAGCTATTGTTTGCGGCATTGAGCTCAAAGCCCCCAAAGGTGGCCCGAGTCGAGAATCGGCCCGTAACAAGGATATTTGGATTCAATGATGTCGCGTCCTCCACCACGATTGCGCGGCCATCCTCGACCTCCACGCCTGTTCATGGCCCGTGTGCCATTAATACCTTGAGCAACAGGCTATGTCAAAGGTGGGCAGCACCACCAGCCTGCTGATACACCCTTGACAGTTGTGACACGGCCAGGGGCAGCAGTTGCAAGTGGGCACTGCGCATGCAGCGCATTGAGACTGTTTATTTTCTCCCATTTCAGATGCGGCGGACAGCGCTAAAGGAGAAGCTAGCGGAGGGCTTGGGAGTTTTCCACACTATTGCGAATGCGAATGCGGATGCTTGTGGCTCTCTCACCTGAAGACGTGAAAGTCCACAGCTCCGTGCCGGCAGCGTTGATCTGTAACCACGTGGAGATGACACTCAGAGGTGCAGTGATCCCAATAAGGCGCAAATGGAACACCCGGTATGGTGCCAAGTGACGCGAAGATGCGCAGTGATCCTAACAAGGCCTGTGCGACAGGGCACCCCCTGAACTTGTGCAGTGACCCTATCAAGACCTGTGCGACAGGGCACCCCCTGAACTTGTGCAGTGACCCTATCAAGGCCTGTGCGACAGGGCACCCCCTGAACTTGTGCAGCAGGCCCACCTTATGCACAAACATATTCCACGTCCCGCTCCCACTGATGTTGTAAACTGCACCAGTCACATAAGCATTTCCTGTAATGTCCGTGGCCACCGCATATGCATTGGCCACCTGCGGTTTCCGGATGTGGAGGCTGTACTCCTGATTGTTGGCTTCAGGGGGCACTGCTCGGAAACGGCCCCCCCTCCTCGCAACTTCCAGGTTAGGGGCCTGTTACTCGGGTTATCAGCCGCAACGGATGCTGCTCTATAGTGTTAAACGGCATTTCACTCTCGTTTGAACTCTTGATTAGGGGCAGTGGAGTTCGGCATCGAAGCAACTACCAGGAAACTCCAGGCCCCGATGCCATGAGTGCATTCCGGCCTCCAAAGTCAGGTGCAGGGCTAAGCTTTGCCGAGCTACAAAAGTGAAAGCTTTCCAGAAGAAGATCGGCGGATCCACCCAGCGCTGTGCAAGTAGAGCAGGGCATTCCGAGTTGTCAGCACACAGGTCGTGTAGAGCCCCTGCGACCACGAAAACATGAGTCGGCAGCAAGTCGTCGCTACCTGTGCTAACTTGACGAATGCGGTGTACGTCTAGCACGTAGGCGAACAGCCCGTCATCCTGCAGCACGATCTCACGCGGGCGAGCGAACATCGCCCCTGTTCCCGTGCCATCACTGTTCCCGTAGACCTCCCCGGCGAGGACGGACACGTTGCCTGCGACGCCGAGGCAGTAGGGAACTTAGTCTTGCTCCTCGACCCCGCCCCCCTCTCACAAAAACAAGCCACTGAACACGCCCTTGCGCGCCTCTCGTTCCGGAATAGTCACTCAGGCAACGACAGTGCGGAGCGCAGGCTTTAACTATGGCTGCGGCTGTTAGAATCTCTTGTGCTGGAATGCATGTTGATGAGTAAGGATGCCAAGGAGTGCAGGCGATTCCGGGTGTGGCACCGTTGACGGTGTTGAGCTCGTTGACAACGCTGTCCGCCGCGTTCGCGAAGTACAGTGTGGTGCCATCAGATGCAATGGCGACGCCCACTGCGGCGCCATATTCACTGAGGGCGGATCCACCGTCGTACGTCCAGATCGTGCGAACGACACCTGACACGACAACCTCAGGGGATGACGTCAGCGCCCTGCTCCCACGTGCTTGTCATAAATACCAGACAGCACTCCAGGACGCCAGCTGCACGAGCCGCGGGGTCAGCTGCACCCCAAGTGGGGCTGGCGCCTCTTCAGAATCCAGAAATGTGCCCCTCTGTTCGTTTCCCTCACAAACCCTGCGTGGGCGAAGTCAAGCGCCTCATGAAGTTCCACGCTGCACCTCGCAGCCCTTGCCCCGAGAGAGAGGCATGCATCCCCACCATCCCTCTCAGGACTCTGGCCTGCGCGAGTTCACTTGGACCCATCCACGCCGCCAGCTGTGCCGGTTCAGGCCCACCCCTCACGCAAGCCTGGCCATTAACAGGTTAGCCCCCCCTGCCCCCCCCCATGGGAGGCCGGGCCCTGGGCAGGCACATCCGTTCCCCGCTTTGGTTTTGTGCCTGAAGAAAGGATCGGGGAGATACCGCTCGACGTTTCGACAGTACGAATTCTGTCGTACTCTGCGGCGAACAAGATGCTGCCATCTCTCGTCACGTCGATGTCTTGTAGCTGAGTGAAGCTTGCCCAGGTGCCAACTCCGTCTTGCTGATCAAAATATCTACCTCCTGCAATCGTTTCCACCTTCCCTGCAACCGTCCGGCATTCGGTGCTCAGCCAGCAGCCCTGACATGTGCGAGCCGGCCGTAGCTCTTACGGCACTCGCGGCTCCCTCGGCCCATCAGTTCTGACCTGACGACGGGCTGGGCTTGCAGCCGTGGGCCCGAGTCGTCTGGACGGGTCTGCACTTCTCCACATCTGTTCTCCCCAGGGTCCGGTCAGAGAAGGAGGTTGCGCATGCGGGTACAGAATGCCCATGCTTAAACACGGATGACTCTCCCCAGCAAGGTAGGTGATACACCCCCAGCCGGGAAGATGACCGTGCTTCGAGAAGAATTCGTCAGGGAATAGCACCCACCTGAAGATATTGTTACTCTCCGGATAGCGGAGCCCGTCCCGTCATGGGAACCTCGGTCGTCCGTGATGCTGAACTCTGCGACGTAGATTTGACGGCCATCGGCGGTAAGCGTCAGCCTCTGGGGGTCCGAGAAGCTCGCCTCGGTGCCCGTGCCGTCACGGACAGCATTGGATTGATTCCCAGCGACTATGGATACAGTATCTGTTACATTGAAGCGGTTGGCTCAGTAACTTTGTGCCCCAGCCAATAGGAACGGCCTCTATGCGTACTGTGCGTATCGCCCGGCGAGGAAAGAAAAACCCGGCGTACCCATGAAATTGAACAGTGAGAAGCACAGGGCGCACGAAAAGTCCCCGTTGAAGGCTGGCCCACCTGTCGCAAAGTCGACCTTCCGAATCTTCGGCCAGTAAGATTTGTCTGCGACGTACAGCGTGTTGTCGGCATGCGAGTAAGCGACTCCAGAAGGCCAAGCGAACTCCGCATACGTAGCAATTCCGTTTCTGCATTCTTCCTGCCTTATCTTGCAGGAAGGGGCGTAGCCTTGTGTGGCTGTGTACGTTCCAGCGATAGTTGTGACCTCTCCTGTGTGAGGGAGGCAAACCAAACCAATAGAAGCCTCTGACAGATGCGCCTATACACGCGACAGTAATGTCCATAGGATACGCTGTCTATTTCTGCCATCGAAGGGAAGGATGAGACGCGAGCTTTCTCGACGGGATACTTCGCGCAACCCTAACTGCATGAACATGCAAGAGGGCGCCGATGAGGATCCAGTAGTGCCCTGATGGTGTGCGAGGAACGGAGTTGCAGAAGTTGCGCACCCGATGCCACTGCAACTTTTCGAATCACGAAGTTCTCGGTGTCAGCCACATAGAAATATTCATTTCCCCCCCGCATGGACATGCTTCTGGGTTCGTTAACTTCTGCGGTAATCCCAAAGCCATTTGTGTATCCAGGATTCGCATCTCCCACAAAGTTGGTCACGATACCTACATCGAGCGGGCCCCAAAAATAAATCCATTGCTGTCCAGCCCGTTCCGCAAAACTCTTGAACAGTACGTCTCACCAAAGACTGTGCGACTGAAAGGTCATCGTGAGCAGAAGTACCTTCTGTTTGCGCACTCGCCTTCTGCGTGAAAACCATAAAAATGGCTATCCAATGAGGCAGCTGCCACTTCATGACTGTGGAAGAATTCTTGGCAACAGTGAGGAGAGAGCGCGACCGGGGTGCAGTCTCAGACAGCGACTTATGGGCGTCAACGGAAATCGCAAAAATTGTGCAAACACGTGAAAATTACAGGGCATTATTATTTTCTCTATTCTCTTGTGATGAACGGGAAGTGCGGTCATAGCTTATAGTCAACACGACTACTGCGCAACTCGGCGAACAGCTCTCGCCTCGGTTCACTTTGGAAGATCTTTCCTTCTCCAGTTTGCACAGCATACTGGGTTTGGTTTCACTTAGAGAGATAAAAACTAATTGTTATATCATCACATGAAAGGATCTTGTGACATCATCTCATGGTTATGGTTTAGGCTTTTCGTACGAAAGACACATGATGGAGTTATTCCACATCAGGACACACATTCGATTGACATTCCTATCACTCAGAACGAGAAGAGAATGATACCTCGTCATATGCCAATTATCAACACTAAAATATAAAAATTGGGATAACTCGTGGAATATTGATCGGAATCGGTCAATCAAAGATGATGAGCGCATCTACACGACTTAGCGGATCGACGTATATGAACGATTTTAGCCGAAACGCAATATTGGGGGAGAAATTACAGTGTGGACAGTAGGGGGTAAGCAGGCCCCCAAAAAGTCCAGTTTGGTAATTATCAACAGTCTATATAAAAATGTGGATAATTCATGGGATAATTATCGGAATGGAACAAACTAGGAGTCTATGGACATCTACATGACCCACCGGATGGGACTGTATGGGTGGAATACAAGGGCCAGTATCGCCTAAGATTTAAGGGATCGATATTTCCCGACTTCTCAAAAATTCGAATCGATTGATACTAATAGTTTACAAAGCCCAACTCGATTGATAGTGATAGTAGAATGCTATGGAATCGACTGATGCCGATTTTCACGAAAGTTACTATCGATTGATAGCGATAGTGAAAGTTTCACCATTGACTGATAGTGATAGTGCGATTACTTAACCAATAATCAACGATAGTTCAATCATACCGATAGTGCCGATAGTGGCTTACGCAGTGAGTGCTACCCACACACGCAGGATATCAACTTCAACGAAGGATATCAACTACTCAGAACTACGTGTTATTTAGCTTGACATCTCCGGTACCCTGCACCTTGACGACCGGCCGAAAGGACGATCTTTTCCAAGTTTTCCTGAGCCTGGAGTTTCGGACTCTACACTTCCACTATTATCTTGTGGACGCTTCTGTCCCCTGCGTGGGTTCGTCTTGTGTGTATGCATGATCGATGCCGGGCTCTGTGCTTGACGATTGTTTTATGGTCTGAGGTCTGAGGTACACATACAGAATCCAATTGAGACGAAAAGGGTGACACGGGCGCTGGGAACCTGACAATGACACATGCTGACTGCATATCACGACTGCGTCTATCGCGTGAGAGACAGCGACACAGTGACCGCAATGAAGTCACGCAACGGCAGACGAGAGCGGAGACGGGAGTAGGGAGAGGCCCCCTGGGGAGTTCCAGGCGAGGGGGCCAGGGTCCACTCTCCCAGGCGAGGGTTCCAGGGTCTGCCCAGGAGAGGCCTCTGCCATATGTTTAATGTTACATCGATATGCCATGCCATGCCATGCCATGCCATGCCATCGCATGCGAGCGTGAAGGTAACTCAAGTGGAGCTCTAACCAACTCCAAGTTGAAAGTCTCGTGATCATTGCACAAGTATATAGTTTAGTATTTCCGCACTTCTGTAGTCGCAAGTTTCTTTTCAAAAGTAAGACGAAAATGCCTCCTAGAGGACGCGGTCGCGGTCGTGGATTTATTGCCAGGACAGCTGTGGCAGCGACGGTTGCAGCAACACATCCTCATGTTGTGCACCATCCTGTGGTGCATCCGCACCCGCACCCGCACCCACACCTTCACCCGCACGCACACCCACACCCACACCCACACCCACACCCGCACCCACACCCACACCTACACCCGCACCGCACCCGCCGCACCCGCACCTGCACCCGCACCCGCACCCACATCCACACCCGCACCCGCACCCGCACCCTGCCCCAGTTAGAGCAGCTATTGCCCATCATGTGGTGCACCCGCACGTGCATCCGCACCCTCATCCTGTAGTACGTCCAGCAACTGCACCAGTGGCTCGAGCGATTGCTCACAACTCAGTAAAAAGTTCTACCGGCACAACTACGAGCGTTGTAGTGGGGGGAGCTGCTGTCGCAACGATTGTGTACGTGGGGGTTGCCGGCTCAACGCGAAGAACGCATTTAAGGTATTCCTGAAATGTTTCGTCGATTTGTTCAGGTTGACCAGGGGTGATCGCGTTTTCCGCGTTTGAAGAAGGCTGCCCAACAAGGTTATCATGTGAACTTCTCCGTGAAAAAACGTGAGTGTCTGCGCCGATAAAGAGGTCTTGAAACAAAGTCGGGAGGGGTATTGAGTATGATCCCACCAGGTCGACTGTGCGCATTGGACAACCGCAGGCAGGTTTACCTGTCGCCTTCGAGGTGGATGTGCCGATCTCCAAAGTGGAGGACATCTGGTAGTACTGCCAACCCTCGCTGTACGTGCATCTCTTCGGTCTGCGCTTTCCCGAACGTTTTACTCACGCCCCCCGGTGCTTCGCATCTCAGGGATGTGGCAATCATTTTTGATCCGCGCATGAAGACCTTTCGCGCATGGCAGGTATGTCCGTACACCAAGCTCAAAGGAACTAACCCTGGCCCTAGGGCAGAGCCTATGCAATCAAAGCGGGGCACTGTTCTCCTCTTGGAAACCTGTTCAAGCCATTCTAAGTATGAAGGGAACAGAAAATTAACGACGACATCACTTATAAACCGCAACTTCGACCCTCTAAACTTTCGCATGCGTGCTCAATCTGCCATAAAACATTTTGCACAGCAGACAAACGATACACACACGCACGCACGTTCAAGGCCTCGTTTTCCACGTAGCCCTAGAAGCTTATCCCCAAGTGTGCGATGAATTAGTCCGTCTAGTAGAAGATTTCATCTGTGGCTTGTGGATGCAAAGTGCAGCCCAGTAGCAATTACTGTTCCTGTCTGTCTAGGACTTACGTACCTTGATATCGGCGCAAACGTGTACGCAAGCAAGCACTTCCCTGCACACATGCACACACGCACACACGTGCAGTTAGAGAGTGGGAAATGCGAGACGCTGGCGCTGCATTCCTCCCTAGTTCAAGACGGACTAGATGGAAACGTGCTTGTATGCACGATGTGAAGCTTGCACTTCCAGCTAACCTCGCCGTCCTTATTCTTAGCGCATATCGACTGATAGATACATGCTGAACCTCACAATTTTCTTTATGCTGCAACATCGTCCTGAGGACATGTGTTCCTTCGGCCGCCCACGGTCTTGTTGCCGTGCACTGATGGCATAATCAAGGATTCTCTGCCTGAATAGATTTTGTCTCTCCTGCAGGAGGGTGATCGTCCCCCCAACCCCCTGCTTCCGGCTCCACATGGTCCAAAACCTCATCTAGTTCTGGATTTGCCATACGCTCTCAAGGTGACAGTTTTCCCTTGTGGGTCAAGGACTCTTCCGCATACCTCCCCAGTTCATATGCAATACCTGCTGTACAGGCCCAAAATGAAGTTGAAGCCTTTTGTTTTCCAGCGAAATATTCCTAAATTTTGCCAACAGAGCTTGGATGACCTCAGCATGTTTCAAATGTCCCACCCTGGAATAAGATGGTGAGAATACCAGTTGGTTTATCTGCCAGGGCGCAGATGGTTTTCATTATTTTAAATCAGCTTGTAAGTGCTCATTTCCGTGGAGCTGAATTAGGCTATCTTGCGGCAGGTGAACTTCCGAATTGGATCTGCGGTGCACACCTTTTACTCCACGCGAGCCTGCGCGGACAGCGGGCAGCACTTTCTGCTGGTTGATCAGTCGCAACAACAGCTTCTTCCGAAAGAATATTTCGAGGAAGAGAACAAGGTAGTTATTGTCCGCTTTTCTTCTTTTCGAGTACACGATTACTCGAAACAGTGTCGCAGTACGGTCTCCTTTAAGTACGTTCCCATAGTGACGTGCGTTATTACAGCATAAGCGCCTTTGTGTTCCGTTTGTGCCCCTGGATTCACACACATAGAATTATTCGCCTTGCCGCTTGCCGTACAGGGGCTGTGCGTTGGACAGATCACTTCAGGCTATTCTCCAGCTTGTTGCGAATTCTCGAGGGCCCCAGAGATTGGCGGAGATGTCGTGTAGAAGATCTTCAACAGGATGAGGAAAGCGCTTATGTGTGGGGGGTCCATCGAATTTTCAGGAACTTACCGCGAAGTCGGCAGAGGCTGCAGCTGCCCCCTCTCCCGCATCAATGGAAACCGTGCAGTCGGCAGAAGCTGCACCTGAAGCATCTCCTAAACCAGTGGAATCGACGAACTCTGCGGATCCTTCAACAGAAGTTGCGGAAAGTGCCAGCAGCGGGAAGACAATATCAGAGTTCACTGTTGATGAGGTAGATATTTCGCGAGCAGAAAACCTTGTATGAAATTTCTTCTTTCGAGTATTCCGGAGTTTGTCCTGCAGTATTGAAAGTCTTGTAAGGGGAAAGCCTGGCAAAGTACCACTGACGACAGGGCCCGCGATGTTTTGCTGTGTTGCGGTGACACCACGTGTCTACTGAAGCAAAGTTGTCTTGAATTAGACTGTCTTGTTTGCGATGCTAGATCTGCACATGGGTGGAAGGTCTCGGTATGGAGTCTGAGCCGTGGAGACAAAATACCATAACTGGAAAGGATATGGAGCATCTTTCAGACGAGGACATGCAGGTGTGTTACTCGCCAGCTTGTGCCATAGCTTTTCCTGTTGAAACATTGAATGGGTATGTGCAATTGAATATTGAGGGGGCTTGTTGAGATGCAAACAGCTAGGGTCACGAAAGTCATTGCAGCTTTCCTTTCATTGATGTGCGCAAAATCTTGAATGCTGATCCGTGTGTGCAGGGTGATCTCGGCTTAACGCGTTTGCAAGTTAAAAAGATTCGTCGAGAGCTTGGCCAATAAACTTCGAATTTGTCTTACTCCTAACTTCGGAATTAACATGTTTCAGTTTGGCTTGCAAAAGCTACAAGTTAGCCAAGTCAGCCTGTACTTGCTTAAAAGTCTTTTGGTAAGTTACATTTGTGTACTGACTTGGCTCCAAGTGTTTAGCTTGCCTAACCTCAAGCCTCCGAGGCCTCTGAAAACGCCTATAGAACTTGAGAAGAGAATCAATCTCACACTACCTTCCGCCACATTTCTTCCAAACTTATCCCCGCATCGCTCAGCAGGAATATTGGTGGATATCATATCTATTCAGTTCGTTTCTGGCCAAAATATATTGTGAAATTAGTGCATGGGTAAAGATACCCTTTTCATCTGCACCACAACAGGTTGAAATTGCAGTGCGGAATGTATTGAATAGGACTATGCCCTTTAGCCTTAACTTTGGTGGGTCTTCTGTTGGAGCTGTTCAAGCACCGGGAGTCTGACACAAAATAATCACATACATAAATTGCGACATGTTAGTAGTCCACACAGTTTTCATTTTGGTTAGTCTTGGTTAGCAATTGAACCTAATATGTTTGTGTTGCTCGCCTACAATAGTTGGCTGCACGAGTAACAAATGTCCTTTATTTTTGTAAGAAGACATATTGGGCGGCTTATGTAAATAATTGTCTTCTTAACATTGGGCATTGAGATAGCTATCGCGCTAGGTGCATGGTCTGTGAGAGAGTAGTTTTGGCAAGCCGAACGAATCTTATACATCATAGTGTCACTCATCAAGGAACATAGCAAACAATCGTTTCTGTCAGTCCCTGCATGGCTTCAATCGCGAAACTTTGATTTCGAAAACTTTGAAAAGGACAACGTCAGTCCTTTTGATAGTTGACTCCAATCATTGGAACGCCTTTAAATGGCTATTGGTGAGCGCGCCTGCGGCTTGGGGCGTGACGCGTGAGCTTACACCGGTGTGGCCTAAAATGGCATCGCTTCGTATGGGTTGATTGAAAGTCGTTTGTCGTTATCGTGACTGGATCCTGCGTCGCAGTGCGGTTATTTGAATGGCAATATCGTTGGCAGTGCTTATTTTACCTGGAGGCACGTTCGACCACACGACTCATGGTCCGCTAAAGTCTCCCATGAGTTGCACGCGTTGTTGCATTTCTCGATGACCCACATTTCCTGATTGGCGGCCTGTAGTGACTCGTAGCTCGCAGCCCGTTTTGCTCACCTCCCGTCCCTACAGCTTGTCCACCTATGGTAGCAGTTACGACACGATCTTCTGGACGACATGGAGAAGCGCCACGGCGCTATCTCCAAACATGTTTCGACATGACAGCAATCTTGCATTCGCCTACACCACGTACCCCTACACCCGCTGCCGCTCCGATAGCGGGGTATACGCACAGGCCGAGTTCATGCAGAAATGTAAAGACTTAAAGCTATAACGATTTGAGCCATTTGACTACGACGTGGCCAAGTATTAGCGGAAAAGTTGTCCCGACAAGGGAAGAACGACTGGACGAGCATTGAACCCCGGTGATGCTAACCGGAAGTCGCGTGAATATAATAACCTTATAGAAGAAAGATATTATTCCTCTTACTTACCGTTGTCACAGGTGTACTACCGAAGGCAGGTGGCATACCTGAACTCTCTTACCGGATTGTCGTACGAGAACAATCAGGATGACCAATTCGCTAGCACCAAGTGCGTCGTCGCGCGAAGTCGTCTTCGACGACAAGGAGAAGCGGTTCACTGGGAGTGAGGTGAATTCCACGCTGACGTATCGGGACGAGTGGTGGTGGAGATGGCCGACCTCTTCGCCGTTGAGGACCCGCTACGATTTGGTCGGTATTCGCATCTCTGTTTCAACTTGTTGTCGGACGACGACGTGGCGGCGGCTACGATGAGCGGGAGTGTTGTGCAGCTTGGAGAGTCGTTATATTCGACGCTCATCCATATTTGTGACCCACATGTCTAGTCCAAGATCCTGGCAATCTGGGTTGCAACAGACACCGGATTACTCGGGCCAGTGACCAAATTTCTCCCGAAATGTCCCTGCCGCAGGCGAATTTTTTCGGAATTTTATGAAAATGGGATGGCATTTTAGGAGTTTTAGAGGATTCAAGTCAAATTACTCGCCCCGGCCCAATTTTCTCTCCTACAACAATGTTGTTGTTTTTAGCCAGTTTCTTGGACCAGGACTACATGCGCGACTGTCGCAACAACACCGCGGCGTGGGTGCGGGTCGGTGCGCGGGGGCCATTTCTGCACGAGCCGCCTGCGTGCCTAAGAACTGACCGTCCGTGCACGGGTGGCCCCTTCGCTGGAGCCGCCAGCCGCCTTTGAGCTGACGCGGGTCGGCGGTGCGCGGGGGCCCTCTCCGTCCGAACCCGCGCCACGAGATGCCTCGGAACATGCGGTCCGTCGCGCGGGGCCCCTCTCTGCAGCCGCCAGATGCCTCCACTGTCACACTGACGCTTTGAGCTTGACGGTCAGGGGCCCTCTTTGCTGCCGCCAGATGCCTCGGAAAAGGCGGTCCGTGTGCGGGGGGCCTCTCGGCTGCCGCCGCCAGATGCTTCCGCTGACGCTCTAGGAGCTTACGGGTCCGCAGTGCGCAGGGGCCCTCTTTCGTTGTAGCCGCCAGATGCCTCTGACCCGACGGTCATTGCGCGGGGGCCCTCGCTGCAGTCTGCACCCGCCAACGGTGACGGGAAGCGCCGGGCGCTGCTGGAGGAGGTTCGCCGACTGTCCTGGTCCGCACTGCGTGGATGTGGAAGTCGACGAAGCCACTCACTGGACTCCACGAGGGGGGCCCTCGCCTGTCCAAATCGATTAGTAGTAGCTCCGCTCCGGTATTACCAACAACCCTAGGTTGGCGTGACACAAACTTGGCTACTAACGCAAAAACGATTATCTTTATTGGATCGATAAGTCGCTGAGAATTTTGCTGGAAGCTCGCTGTTAAATCAAGTTGCGAGAACTGATGCTGGTGGCACATGGTGAAAGGGTGTTTTGCAGAACGACGCACGGTAAGAATGTCTAGTAGAATTGCGCGGGTTTATTGCATGAGGTTTACGTCGAGAAATTTTAAGCTAGCTGGTTGCAGCACTAGCTGGTTGCAGCGATAAGACACGTCGAACCTTACCTGAATGATTCACGGCAAGTGGGTGAACACCATATGAGTTCAACGCTTCGGAAATTCTGTCTTACAAGATTTTGCCAGATGTTTTTGCGCAGCGTTATCTTTCCATGAGTCAACTTGTGACCGCCTAGGGAAGCGCTTGGTGCCCATCTCAGCGGAAACTATTCATCCCAAATTTTATGGATTCATAACGCAGGCGTGACCAAAGAGAAGGTTGCACACCTCCGAGCTGTGACTTCGAAGATTTAGTGAGCGCAATCGATACTCCGAGCTGTGATTTAGACTTTCAAGTGAGTGCAGTCGAACCCCAGAGTTCAACCACGCCTCTAAACAGATGTAGTCAGTTTGTTCGTCGCTGACAAAAGCTTCTCTTTCAAGATCAATACTCACTTCGCAACACTCTCGTTCACGAGATCGGATGGTTTTGTCGCTTCTTGATACCTGGGCTTGAGCTGTGAAAAGTATGTGCTGAGCGCGTTCTCTTCCAGGCTCGCTCCCGTTTCGAGGTTCAGTGGAGGGATTTAGGCGAGGAGGACACTCCTCGCCTTGATCCCTCTGCCCTCCCCTATGAAAACGCCTCGATATCTCTGCCCTTACCTCCACATCTGCACCTGCCCAGTATTTTCACCTGAATCCCACACCTCTCTTCAAAGGGTTGCAATCGTGGTGAGGAACAAGGCAGCTGAACCTCAAACGTCCTTTGCACCACGGCTGGAATGCTCCATCCTCTCATCTGCTGTCATCGTGTGACACTCTAGAGCTCTGTGTAGGGCCCCTTGACTGTTCCTCGATCGCTCACGTTCTTCTCTCTGTGAATCCCACTCGGTGCACACTAATGCCCAGTCTCGCTCGCACGTATCACGGCATCCTCACCCCTAAAGCTAGCAACCTAGTAGTTAGGGGATAGTATGATTCCTGATAGGTCCAGGGCTTAGGATTTTACCTGCGATGAGAAACTGTATACCTCATTGGGGTAGCTATTGGATATGTTCTCTGCCCACGCAGTACCATTGTAGCTGCTCGCTGGCCTTGCCGGCAATGCTGTGGCCCTGCAGGTCGTGGACAGCCACCACCAATAGCTGACTCGGAAATCTCCATGTGGACTACACCCACACCCGTGCACACCCTAATGCAGCCCGCTAGAATTTCTTCCGCTAACCTGCCACGCACTCTATCCTAACATCCATCCAGCCTGCCCGTAAGCTCTTCTGCACCCCGGCAGCCTGCGGAGCGGTGTCGACCCGTCGCGTTTCCATCCGTGCAAGGCAAACCGCTACCGAGGCCATTCTTGGACTCGCAGCCAAGGATATCACTGCCCGAATGCTGAACTGAGAATTGTCGATGGCTGTTCTCATTATCAATCTGTGCGACCGTCAGGCTCTACCGACGACGCCGACATCCGGGAAAAGGCCCTTCCGATCCATCGATGTCCAAATCGGAATCGTACTTGAAGCTGCGTGCCGAGCGCCTCCTCGAGATCACCAAGCACAAGACGTGCGGCAATGCGCACTACGCGAAGCGAGCATACAGAGACGCTCTCGCGGAGTACTCCAAGGGCGTTGCGCTGTGTCAACAGCCTTTGGGAGGGGAAGAGTTCGGCGGTAGCCATGACGTCATGGAGCTGCTGGTCACGCTGCGGGCCAATCGCGCCGCGTGCAGCACCGAGCTCGTGCTCCACGCAGACGGCCACTCGCAGGTCCGCGCAAGCCACGCCTTCGCCAAAGCTTTGCGAAGACGGATCCTCGTAGCTCCGCTATAACGGCCGTGCGTCCAGCCTTCAGGCCGAACTCAATCGTTGAGGACTGTGGCCATCTGCTCAATCGGAAACTCGCCACGAGCATATGATGCGCCCTCCGATTTACACAAATATCAGTCGCTATATATAGCTCATGATGGCGCTGAGGGAATCGGAGGCTCTGGCGCGCAAAAGCGGGGCGGAGGTGCGGAGCCTCTTCCCCACGCTCCCGGAACGCAAAGAGGTCAAAGACGGGGAGGGCCTGAGGTGGCGCGCGGGCTCCCCAGGGTCAGGCCGCTAAAGGGTGGGAAGACAGCACCGCCGTGCTGGACTTGCCCCAGCATGCCCCGGTCGGGCTCACGCTGAAGGTGCACCTGCGCCGCGCCGCGCTGCTCCTCGCGGGGCTGCGCTCTGCCGCGCCCTTTGCCACCGCCGCCGCCGTGACCTCTGCCACCAAGGGGCTCAAGGTAGTGATGGAAAGCCCAGCTGCCAGCAAGGAGCAGCATGACCGCGCACGCCAGCTGCACGCTGAGCTGGAGGCCGCGGTTGTAGGCGGCCCGCCCCCTGTCTCATCCATTTCTAATCTCTTCCTCCAGATGGAGCACCTGCGGGGGGTGCCCGAGCTGCGGGTAGGCCAGCCCGACCAGCCACGGCACAGCGTTGCCCGCAACTACATGGACAAGGCCGTGCCTGTGGAGATGAAGGACGGCACGCCGAAGCACGACCTGATGGAGGTGTGTTGCAACGGAGGCTGAGCGGACGCGCCTTTGGAGATCTTCTGTGGAGAGCTTCGTTGAGTGATGCGATCCGCGTTTTCGGACTTTGCGGGGTGACGTGTTCAAGCGAGACGCTGCTGTGCGCATCTGGGGAAGGGCGCGGCTGCGGAGGGCGCTCTGGCGAGAGCATGTGTAGGGTGATAGAGCAAGTGAATGTTCGGACTTCTCAAATATTCACCTCTTCATCCGTCGAGCCTACGCCATCCGGAGACAACATTCGCAAACGAAACGAAAGGACTCGGGCGAAGTGCATCGGCGCGTCGGCATTATTCACGTCGACACCATTCTTTTTTACCCCTTGCACCTGTGGTCCAATTGACCGTCGCCGTCGTGTTATTGCGCTTTGCATAAAAGCACGTTTCTTTTCGTTCGCCAATCATTTCTGGATGTCGTAGCAAGTGAATCGTTTGACGTATTGCGCCCTTCCGGCTCACCTGAGGCATGCAGCCGTGCACACCTGTGACCTAGTATTCTTAGGGCGCGGGTGCCCTCGAGCCCCTTCAATGACCTTGTGTTGTTCGCATCCTTGCAGGGGATGCCCGCAGGAGATGTCACGCCCGAGCAGATTGCCCTGATGTTTGGACAGGGCTGCTCATATATTGGCGAAACCGTGTTCTGGCGGAAATGGAGAGGGCGCCTCTTGGGTAAGGTGAAGTGGGAAGCCCAAGACCGCACTGGGGCAGCTGAGATTGCGCTGCTAGACGAGCTATGGGACTGTCGTTGGAGCTTTGCAGCGCCTGCAGACGCTCTCGGCTTCCACGCTGACATGATCGCCGCCTGTCGCCTCGATCCCGTCGGAGGATATCTTGACAGAAAGGACTGCGCAGAGCTTCAGCTTCCCCCCGACGAGCAGGCGGCTCTTCAAGGCGCCGAGGGGGTGGTTCTGTTTGCCAACACCCCGCTCAAGTTCAAACGATTGACCGCCCACGTGGCCGCCAACGCCACCCGTCACCTGCAGGTAAGCCCGTCTCCGATAGGATCATTTGACTCATTGCTAATATGCAGCAGCCGACAGCTACTCATAGCGAAGCCCTTAGCACTGGTGGCCTAAGTATGGCATACAGCTTAAGTAAGAATGGCAAATGAACTGAGGGACGTAGCTACTTGTCACACGTCAGATTTTGTGGGCACTGATTTGAATCAATCTCATTAGAATCCTGAATGCCCATTCGGTCTGAAATTGCTTGGATCTGACGAGGATTGCTCATCAAACTATCCGGCTTGGCTCAGAGCGCGGCCATATGCGTGCTCTATCGTGGAGCTTCCAGCCAATGCGGTGCCTGCAAATGGATGCAGCTACTGTTTGGTGAGGCCCTTTTCGTGTGCTGGCGTGGAGGATCGTTCAAGAGCTGGATGGCCCACCTTGAGAAAGCACCCGATGTTCCGATCCGATCTGACCATTCGATAAGGTGATATCTCCTGATACCCAACGGTGCTGTGCGCAGATGTTCGGTGCAGCCTTCGTGGTGGGTAGCGTGGTGCACAAGATCTACATTTCGAACGGCTTGAATGCTCCTCGGAAGCTGCAACGCGCCTTCTTGATCAAGCTCGTTGCCCTAACTGCAAAGCTCACCGCCAAACGGCTTGCGCTGCCGCCTCAGCCGCAGGCGCCGCCACAGAGCAGATGTGGGCTCGCTGGCGCTGATCTACAGCCAGCATATGCCCGCTCCTTTCTCTCGTATGCGGCCGCATTCCGTGAGGCAGCGCCCTGGGAAGCTGACGCGTCGCTGGTGAGTCACCTAGCGGTGTCTCAACCTCCCGTACGCAAGCGCGCAACCCTGTGACTTTGTAAGCCTACGTGATTGGCTGATGAGCGGCGCCTCAGCTCTCCCGCCTGCGCATTTTCATTCTCAACCCCGAAACCGGCGAAACCCTCCCTTTGCACAAACAGCCTGTTTCAGAGGGGTCGGCATGCAGGCGGAATATTCTGAGTTGCATATGCATACTAGAATTTTTTGAAGCTCTAATTGGTTGCACATTTATTGCGTGCTCGCCACTATTTCTTTTTCAGACAAGATGCGGCTCTCAAGAGGTGCCCATGGAGGAATCCCTCGAATGCAGGGAGGATTCAGCCAAGATGCGGCTCTCAAGAGGTGCCCATGGAGAATCCCTCGAATGCGGGAGGATTCGGCCAAGATGCGGCTCTCAGAGGTGCCATGGAGGAATCCCTGAGGGGAGGATTCAGATGCGGCTCTCAGAGGTGCCCATGGAGAATCCCTCGAATGCAGGGAGGATTCAAGATGCGGCTCTCAAGAGGTGCCCATGGAGGAATCCCTCGAATGGGAGGATTCAGATGCGGCTCTCAAGAGGTGCCCATGGAGAATCCCTCGAATGCGGGAGGATTCGGCCAAGACTCAGAGGTGCCCATGGAGAATCCCTCGAATGCAGGAGGATTCAGCCAAGATGCGGCTCAGAGGTGCCCATGGAGAATCCCTCGAATGCGGGAGGATTCAGCCAAGATGCGGCTCTCAAGAGGTGCCCATGGAGGAATCCCTCGAATGCAGGGAGGATTCAGCCAAGATGCGGCCCTCAAGAGGTGCCCATGGAGGAATCCCTCAAATGCAGGGAGGATTCAGCCATGATGCGGCCCTCAAGAGGTGCCCATGGAGGAATCCCTCGAATGCGGGGAGGATTCAGCCATGGACTTGATATGCATCAGACAATCAAGCGACCGATAATCTTGCCACAGTAGAGATACTTGAATCAGACACCTTACTTGCTGCGGAAAGGGCATCGTGGCGAGTCCGCTTAACTCGATCCACTGATCAGGCGGCTGCTTAACTGGGTGGGGCAACTCCCTCCTGTAACTGAAGTCAGAGACAGTATGCCGTTTGCGAGACTTCAAGCTTTGCTAATCCTAGGACAATATGGTGCCAAGAGTGGAGACACTAGAATCAGCCACAATGTTTACTGTAGACAGAGCATCGCGACAAGCTCACTCGGAACTCACGCCTTGCCAATCTCAAGACAATATTGTGCCAGCATCTCGATCGCGCCGCTTTTCCCACGAAGGTTTTTCCAGCGGCTGTATTGTGCTGTATTTGCGGTGAGAGGATCCAGAGGACCCGTGGGACCGCGGGGGACGGCTTACCCATAATCCTAAGAACCCGATCAGTCGAGGACTGCTTAGGATCCCACAGAGCCTAGCCACCACTTGCAAGCCTATTCCTCAAGTGTAGTGCTGATAAAGCCCCTGTCTGTTTAAAGTTCCTGCACCGCATTAGAACAATAACCCTGTGCCACTGCGGAGCGGGTAACTGTTTAGCTCTGCCGTTAGCTTCAGGGTTTGGGGCCTCAACACATCTTTTCAGACCGAGTTCCTTGCTTTGCAAAAGTGTGCAGCTTGAATAGGAGAAAACTTAATAGTGGTAATAGGCTAAAAGGGACGGCGCCCTATAAAAGCCCACTCAACGTTATAATTGAGTCCTTTTTCCTTTTCCTGCATCAGACAAACCATTGTAGAAACGTTTTGACGGCTGCAAATGCATTACATCCGTATAATACATGCTTCTGTATGGTTGTCAGCAACAGAAATAGTCAGGTCAAATCGACTTGAACATTCTCAGGACGTGTTCCTTCACAGATTGTACGGCGTTGCCAGCCTGGCCGCTTGAACAAAATTTCCCAATGACGCAGATGTAATATCGCTTTGTGTTTGCTGTTGAGCCGTGAGTCCCCAGCGTCTGCCGAGGTGGTGCTTACCGGGGCAATGAGTGGTTTTGATTCACCGCTCAAAGGGGATCAAAATCTCTGCACTTTTAATAAGTTGACTATTAATATCAGAATTGTGATATGACCGGAATACAGTATTTTTTACCATCCACGCACGGATTCGTGTGCTCTTGGCCGCTCGTGCCGCACAGGCGCATCACTTCCTGCTGGCTGCACCACCGCTGCTCGTCTCCCCGGTGGTTGTGCAGATCGTCGGCTCAAGCGGCATCAACATTGGGCTCCGCATCTGGTGGAGCTTCGCAGAGTTCCGCGCTTCGCGCCTCGAAACCCCCTTTACTTACAGCGCTCCGCCCATCGAGCTCAAATTCGTGGATCCTAACGGCTCAGAGGCGCTCCCTGCCGACGTGGAGCTCATGCGCCAGCTCGGGGTTCCCGTGGCCGGCCCCACCGCCATTGACCCGCTCGGGCGCTCACTTCCCGTCGTAACTGCCGGAGATAGCCCGGAAGTCGATGAGCGCATGCTCCTGGTTGTCGAGGCAGCGCTTGCAATGGCCATCCAATTCTTTGCTCGCATGGTGGTGCAGAAGCCCGTGCCTCCTCGGCCCCATCCTGCAGCGTACACCTTCGAAACGGTCTCGGCCGAGCTCACCTACCAGCCCTTCGCCATGAACATCGAGTTGAGCTGCAGGGTGAGCTTCCCCTCCGGCAACATCCCGACGGCAGACCGGCCGTGGTGCTCCTTCCCCCACGCGTGCAAAGCAAACGGAGCGTCGCGACCGGCACGCGTGCGCACCATAGGGGAGGCGGCGGAGTTCCATCGTGCCGCGCTGAAGCCGCTGCGACCGGCGGAGGGCGCGCGGCTGTGGCGAGGGCACACATTCGGGTTGGCAAACGCACTGTGGGAGCTGGAGACCAAGGAGTGCACGGCGGAGGCCATCGAGCTGGCGGAGCAGCTCTTTAGACACACACAGGACGACCAAGACAACGTGCGGGAGTTTCTTCTGGACCTGTACTTGGAGGCGGGGCGTTGGGATGAGGCACTCGCGTTGCTTCACCGTTACAGCGCCACAGAGGACACTGAAGGCTCTGGGGGCGACCGATTCGCGGTCGGCAATGCAGATATTTGGGCGTGGACCACCGCTCTGGTGATGTTGCATCTCCATGGATTGAAATCGAAGCGTGCAGCCGCGGCGATTGTTGCGGCCATCCAGGCGAATCCGTATGTGTACCCGCTGCTGGTGCGCGACGAGGCGCTCGACGAGGATGCAGCAGCGGCGCCAAGGAGGGGGGGTCACGTCACTTTATTTCCCAACATGCAGGCGCATGGAGACCGGAGGAAGGCCCTGAGCTACGTCTGGATCAATCGCAAGCACTGGTGGCGGCTGGGTGGGGAGCACATGCTGCGTGCGCTGCGTTCCTCTGGGGAGGCAGCCTACCGCGAGTGGAGGGAGCGGTATGCGGTTGTCGACAGCCTGATGATGTCGAAAGTAAGTTCAGGCGGGGAGAGAGACCATTACTATGCGCCATTGGACGAGGCTGTGCTGTGTCAGCAACCCAAGGCGGTTGCGCCGCCCCACCTCTGTGCCCAATGTGGCAAGCGGGAAAGCACAGAGCAGAAGAAGCTGATGAAATGCGCGCGTTGCCGAGGTGTTAGCTATTGTTCACGGGAGTGCCAGCTTGGCGATTGGAACAGGCATAAGGCGAGTTGCCGGCGCAAGGTGGAAAGCCCAGCATAACGTGTGACGCGCTCGAATGTACCAAATGAATCGAATTTATTGCGCTTCGGACTAGGACTACAAAAAGTACTCCATAAGCGGCATGTAGCGGGGGAGGATCCATATTAGATACACTTTGTTCTTCAAACATATCTTGTATTTTGCTGGGATTTCAAAGGCACTTCAGTACGCCTCGTATAAAGTGCCGAAGTTGGTCATCTGTGGCCGCTCTGATGCCCAAGTCGTGACTGAGAATCGCCTGGAAATATGCAGTGATCGATTGCAGATTTTATTCATGTGTGTCATTATGTAAATGGCAATAGCAAATCTGTATTAAGAACACGAGTATATCCTTCTGGAAATAACTGAAGACTATGTTAAAATGCATCAGGCAATAATTGCCAATGCTAATTATGTAACGATATTGCACAGTTCTGGCTTGCCGAGGGGACCATTCTGTACAATGTTGAGGGCACTTTGTTTTTGGCGCGAGAGCCCACATATACAACTACCGCGCGAACCGGCAACCACGTTTCCATATGCAAACACCTGTCCTTCTCAACTCTCGCGACACTGCTGTGCGAATGGATGCATTCGTAACGGTTGCAGCGGTGTAGCCTGTAGCATTGTAAATAGCAGCACTGCACGTTCAAGAATAAACGTATACGCAGTATATCAGTATACTGTTTGTGCATGCTGTACGCTCGCGACGATCCACGAATGCATATATGATTTGATAATTGCATATGAGACATGTATGCGTTTCGCCATCCATGTCGGCATGAGGGCATCGTGAAGTTGGCATAAGTGGTGTGCAAAGTCCCTCTGGTGATGTCCATTACAAGTGAGTCGTGAATTGCTTACATGCCACCTTCGCAATGATGCATGCCAGTAGGGCTGACGGTCGCCGACGGTCACAGCCACCGGCCTCGACCGCGACCATAAGACCATAGTACGGCCTACCCAAGTGACTTTAATCAACTCCTTTCAGTTTATCCGAATATCATTGATGTACTCAAGTATTCTAAAATATTATATATTACATATTGTATACAAGCTACGAATTCGTGGTGCAGCTTCGATGCGACGATTATTTGTGGTCTGATCGTGGGGAGCATGGCATGCCACGTCGTTGTCCGCATGATAATTGCCACGATGCGTGGCGCGTTGGGGTGCCTGCGCTGCGTCCTGCGTATGTGCTTTTGCGCCGGATGGGAGATGCCAGGCCATATTATATATAATATTGTGAAAGAATATTTGAATAATCACGACTTGATGGTTGATTAATCGTGACTTAGAGGGCATAACTTAGAGGGTATATCGCTGTATTTCGATTGTGTCACATGCAACGCTGTGTATAATGAAAAATTAAATGCATATATACCGACCTTGCGAGATTTCACGAGTAATGGATATGGATTATGTTGTCATCAGCATGTTCCACCATCGAGCGTGCCATTCGTGCATCGGTTTGCAGTTTGCATGCATGCATGTCAGCCGTGCATCCACAGGGCTGCAATCGCAGGAGTCGAGCATTCGCTAATGATCTTTTATGCATACCTACATATATTCGATATTATCAATACATACATTGGATATCGATCATACATCATGCGCCGGAGCGAAACATATTGCCTGAGCATTTCAATATTGATAATCTACCATGCGGGTATATATATATATGTGAAAAATATATATCCGTTATCCGACGGTGTCACAGCGCCAGCGCTCCATCTGATACTGCATCATCTGCGCATGTATAACTGCATCGATGGACGCGACGACGGTCAGATGCATCAGCCGTCGTCGCGTCCATCGATGCAATTCTTCATGCAGCATACTGCAGAGTTGAGACGAGCCGTCTCATGGAACGATGGGTGCTGCACAAATGCTGGATCGACTCGCATCGATGCACCTTGCAAAATTCGCGCATCGATGGCGCTGGCGCATGCAATTGCATCCCCATGCCAGCAGTCGTCAAATCGTCATGCCATGCGCCAGTCGCATCGATGGAGGCGGCAGTGTGAGAGTCGCAGTAGAGCTTTATTGCAACTGCCGGGCTTGCATGCGGTTCGATGTTGGGATGCACCCAACGGGATATCTACGCAGGGATACGATAAACATAAGATGCAAGGGGGCGAACATTGTTCCGGGGGGGGAGGCCCCAATTCCGGACACCGTCTTGGTAGGCGGGGGGGTTCAACCCCCTAGGCGTTAAAGCGTGTTGCTAGGGAGGGGGTCTAACCCCCCTAGGATTTCCGAAAACACACACTTAAGGGAACTTTTAGGGGGGGTAAACTGCTAGGGGGGTGGGTTAGCCCCCACCTAGACGTTAAGATGTGCTGCTAGGGGGGGCAAAAGCCTTGTCCGGAATTGCGGCCCTCCCCCCCAAAGCAATGTTCGCCCCCCCAATTGAAACCAATACGCGGGAAGACAATTATATTTACAATCAAGCAGATAACGCGCAAACACACACTGGATGCATCAGATAACGGCATGCAAGCTCGGCAGTTGCAATGATGAAGCGAGTCGTGAGCGCGTGCGCCTTTTATTGTTTACATCATATAATATCATGCAACATCAGCAGTCAGGGATCGAAAATAGTGAAGCTGAGCTGGCACGATTATTATTTCAACAACTCTGTATATTGGAACTGCCGAACTATGGAATCCATTGTAGATTTTGATATATACTGAATATAGACACGCCACATAATTTATAATATAGGTGACGGTGCACATATAGTCGCACAGTCTAATGCAAATCGATTCTGCTGTCATAGTGTGTTGAATCGTAGTATTCACTCTGGCTTACCACCACGCATTGTGCGATTCGTGCCAAGCAACAGAGGCATCCGATTGGTAAATCAGACCGTGATAATCACGACGCGTGTCCCTGTCATAGTGTGTTGAATCGTCTCCACTATATGCGTATAGCGCGAGTACGTAGCGCGTAATATGGTATCTATTGTAGATTTGAATAACCACGACTGCATTGAATAATCACGACTTGGAGAGTATATATATCGTCGTCGCCGCGTTTGAGCGCATGGGTGCGATCACGCGAATCCGGTCGGATTACGAATCGCGCGGGGGATGTGACTCGAAACCACGGTGCGGGGGGGCAGCGGGCGTGTCAGACACGTTATAGCGTCTGCAAGGGTTGTATGTGATGATGCTTCTGTGCGCACAGATCGTGTACGAGTGTGCATACAAGCATGATGTGCACAATTTGAAATGAAATCATTTCAAAACGATGTCTAGGCCATATCCTTGGCTCTTGCGCACATGGTAGATAGTACAAAATACATTACTAGCATGGGATGTGTTATACGGACAACCGCACACATACCAGTCTCGACACATACAGATAAAACAGGGCTGTAGAGTGAAACGCGTCATCCGTGATAGTGCGCTCGATCCGGGTACGTTGTTCCAGGCTTTGTTTCTTCCTATGATTATGATATGGCTAATCGTGCCACGAAAACGACGCCCTAAGTGCAATCGCTAAAATACAAGATGTCCAGTCGCACGCAATATACCTGCTAGCGGAACTATATAATACGGGTATGCGCGACATACCTCCTTGCGGCACGTGTGACTGATGTACGTGCATATGCATATTTTTGCGCGTGCATAGGACGACATGCTAAAATGTACATGTACTGTCCATTAAGCATAACTGCATTATGCTGAGCGCGCGCGTGCGTGGGAGAATTGCACGTATTTTGCGTATCAAATTGCATATGTTACTGGTTAATCACGACATGATAGTGTCACAGCATATGTCACAGCATAGTTGCACGCGCATTCCTCCTTCGATCGTATTCAGGAGATGTTCAGGTAGGCTGTCTACGACTCAGTGTTCTCTGGCGGCGGGTGTGGCGCAAGCCACTCGGTATGCGCAGATGTATTTGTGCATTTGTATTCAATAGCGCAAGGGGGGAATATTCATCACGATTTGTAATCAGGCCTGAACGTAGAACTGTACATGTTTGGCGAAATATGTCGTTGATGTATTGATCAGTTTATGAAGCGCTGGTCATCATTACATGGCAACCATGCATTATATGCGGCTGTAAGTATATACCAGGATCGTTGAGCAGCACGGTGGTGTTACATTGGCCGATTATTACACTGAGAACACAATTACTGAGGACTGAGGACATAATTATCCATATATTTCTGCTAATAATGCATATAGACAAAGAGAATTTCATGCACGACGAACGTCAATTCGTAAATTTCACTCGGCACTGCGAATTTCACATTACGAAATTCAATTCGTACCCGCACAGCCCATATGTAGGGCACACAGATTGGTATGCGAGTCTTTATTATAGCTTACCAAGTATATGGATGGCTTCCGAAGTAGCTAGCTAGTGCATATTTTTTCCTTTGATTATCTGTGTGTTATATGTAGCAGGATATATATGAAGACGGGAAATAAACGGACTCGTAAGCATAGCATCGTGCATGCGCGCATGCGTCATGTCGACCTTCTTTCCAAATTGCATGGCGTCGAGGATGTCTGGGGGGCTTGCATTATGCCGCACCTCAACATCACAGACCGTTTGATTCTACGAAACGTCTGTCGTGTGATGTGGAAAGCTCTATCCGATGAGAAGGGAAAATTGAAGATCAGCAAAGTAATGATCAATGTGCCTCTTGCGAAATGGGCAGATGCCCAGCTCAATAAAATTGAAGTATATCGTCGTACAACGTGCACTGTTGCGGCAGAAGGCGGTAATTTGGAAGTGCTTATTTGGGCGCGGGTAAAAGGCTATCCGTGGGATAAAGAGACATGCAGAGGCGCTGCGGCCGGGGGTCATCTAGAGACATTGCGGTGGGCCAGAAGCCATGGTTGCCCGTGGGAGAAAGGAACATGCACCGTTGCTGCAGCTGGAGGATATCTAGAGGTGTTACAATTTGCGCGCGATAAGTTCTGTCCGTGGGATCAAGATACATGTGCATCGGCTGCGGGCGGAGGACATCTAGAGGTGCTGCAGTGGGCACGCGCAAATGGTTGTCTGTGGGATGAAAGTACATGCCGTGCTGCTGCGGCTGAAGGACATCTGGATGTGCTGCAGTGGGCACGAGCGAATGGTTGTCTGTGGAATAACACAAATATATGCAGTGTTGCTGCGGCTGGAGGACATCTGGATGTGCTGCAGTGGGCACGAGCAAATGGCTGTCCGTGGAGTGGAACTACATGCAGTGCTATTGCAGCTGGAGGACACTTAAAGGTGCTGCAGTGGGCACGCGCAAATGGCTGTCCGTGGAATGAGGCAGCGTGCGCATCTGCTGCAGGAGGAGGACATCTGAAGGTGCTCCAATGGGCACGAGCAAACGGCTGCCTATGGGATGACTCGACGTGTACATCTGCTGCAAATGCAGGACATCTGGAGGTGCTGCAGTGGGCACGAGAAAATGGCTGTCCGTGGAATGCAGACGTGTGCACATCTGCTGCAAATGGAGGACATCTGGAGGTGCTGCAGTGGGCACGGGCGAATGACTGTCCGTGGAATGTAAACGTATGCATATCAGCTGCAAGCAGTGGTCATCGAAAGGTGTTGCGTTGGGCAAAAGCAAACGGCTGTCCATGGAATAAAGATGTCGTGTCTTTATACACATCGCTATTTTAGCTTGTATAATTTATATGCGTTACAGATGGTAGGATATGGTACACTGATTATGCAGCATTCGCTATATATATCAGGCAGGCATTCTGAAACTAGGGATCTGTCCTCACACAATAAATCTCACATTTAAGCTAAGCTCCATTGATCATCAAATTATATCGCTAAAACGTGAAAACTCCATAATGATTAGTCAGTTTACATCATTGTGATTCTCCGATTTTATTCGCCGTAATTTTTGCTAGCACACTACGAAAATTATACACGCAAATCCGTTAATACCTTGTTAGTTGCTGTGATATGTGTGCGTGGAGTAAGAGAGCATATAATCATACGGGCCGGTTGCTATGCGAATGGGAAATGAACACGAGGCGTGCTGATATGACGACTTATGATGATTACTGGCAAAAAATTATCAGGTTGTGTGTTAACGAATGGAAGTCTGATTGCATTCGTCGATGTTTGTCAAACGTCTAATGTGGTTGCGACAATCGGTGCAATGTCCATGCACTAGTAAGAGGGTTGGCTACGTCAAACGTCCGCTCGGTATACGCGACATCCTACTTCAGGAACGCGAAAACCGATGGCATCGCCCACTATGTCCTGGTCGTTTCCGTATAGGCTAGGGACGAACTTCAGAATTCGATCCGCGGCTTTTAGGGCGTATTTAGGACACCAAATCCTAATTACCCAGCTTTAGGGGGCATTTAGGCACTTTAGGGCCATTCTCGATTTTTTTGGAAAAACTTAGTGAATTTTAGTTAGAATCCTTGTTCAAGTGATACGCGCGCACCGAGCGTGCTAAGCGGCGCGTTGCTCGGACCGGCTTCTGGCGAGGTGATATGCTTGCAAACCATTTTCGACCATGCCGAATCCGACCGGGTGACGTCCGTTTTCACCGGCTGGAAGACTATATGGTCCCAGTCTCCTGTTTGGGACTCCCAGAGCATGCTCGAACCGGCCTGTAGGTGCTCACCAAGGTTGGCAATCGGATGATTTCAGATCTGAAACGTCTAATCTGATGTGAAACGTCTGAAATGTCTAAAACATCTGAAACATGGTCCCCGATATTCATACGGGTTCGTGCGGGGGGTGTTTTGGGCAAAATTAAGACTCCCCGAAGGCGTTTTGGGCAATATATCATTAGCACGTGGCACCAAATAATACTATTAGGCTTTACACATCCATCGATAATTTATCTATCTCATTACTCAAAATGAAAACAAATATTGTATACATAATAATATAATACATGAGATATTATAAAATGAAATCGAAAAAAGGGCCTTCATCGGTTATCTCAACATGGGTTTCCTTGCGTCCACTGACGTCCGTCGGGGGAGGGGGAATCTCCGTAGCCCTTTCCACAAAGCGACTACTCAACTCCATTGACGAAAGCCGGTCCACCGTGAACACGTCATGCACTTTCCAATGCTTCGGCGTCTGCAGCCTGTGAGCCGACGGTGCGCCCCTATCACTCACGGGGAGGGCCATCTGCCGATCGCTGTGAAAGATCTCCGAAGAAAGCTCCCGGTACTCAGAACTAAGGGAACCGAAGCAGTGCCGGGCCACCTCCGACAACAGAGAGTGGTCTGACAATACTGGCTCCTCATACCCGCCCAAGACAGTACCCAAAACAAACGAACCATTTCCATGGCATAGCGCACCGGTTCTAGTTCCCGAACCTCTCTGACCTGTCGAACGAACCGAAGGAGCGGCCTGAACACATGGGACGACCCCTCCACCTCCTCGTGGTACCTGTCTACTGTCTTTTCTATCGTCCTAAGAGCTTCCTTAATTAAGGGCGTGCTGCTCGTCCTTTCGGCTCAGCGAGCGTTCCTGGACAGAGCGAGCACTGCGAGCAGAGGACTGAGTACGGAAGGTACTGTGGCTTTCGCCATCCCCGCTATCATCCGGATCTCCCGCCGGATCACCACCGGACCCTCCCGGGCCTTCAGGCCCTCCGGGACCCCCATCGCCACCCGGGCTTCCGGGCCCTCCAGGACCCCTGCCTCCTCCAGGGCCTCCGGACCGTCCGGGACTCCCGTCTCCTGCAGGGCCTTCAGACCCTCCGGGACCCCCGTCTCCTCCCGAGCCTCCGGGCTCTCCAGGACCTCCAGGGCCCCCACCTCCTCTCGGACCTCCGGACCCTCCAGGACCCCCGGGCATCCTTGCAGGCGTGTCCGGCCAAGGGACCAACCCCCCTTCCTTTTCCGAGGCACCCGCAGCTGGCTGAGGGCTGTTCCATTTATTGTCGCAGGGGGGGTTAGGATATGGCACTTGACCCCCCACTACCCCAGCGGACATCATTTCTTCTGACCTCCACCTCCCAGCGGACACTCTCCACTGTTAACTTTAGCAACCCACATCCACCCACCCAGCGGACAACACCTGCCCAGCGGACAGCACCATCACGTGACCCCACCACCCCAGCGGACAAAAAACGGAAATCCTAACCCCCCTGCGACAATAAATGGAACAACCCTGAGGTGGCGACACCATCGGAAAACCATCGAGAGCGCCCGGCCATACGCCTGCCGAGCAGAACCCGCACAGCGGCAAGTGCACCGGCTTCGGGTTGGCCACGACACTCTTTTTGTGGCTAACCAGGCACGACCACATCTGGACCGGACTTTCCACACTACCGCACCCACAGCGAGCACAACCCTCGTTGACTGAAGATACGACTGCCGTCAGCTCTAGGACTACTTGGGACCCGAGGACCCTAGCGTCGTTCGAGACTCTCGCTCTCAGACAGTTCCTGATATGATTGGCCGGAGGACAAATCCCAACGGCTTGGCCGATGGAACGGTACTTGCGGGCCACGTCGTAGAACATAAACTGCGCCTCGACCCCCTCTTTGCGATGCGCGACCACGCGCTCACGGATGGCGGCACAAACCTGCACCGGGAGGGAAACAAAGTCCCAGGTGTGTGGTAGTTGTACTGCTTCCCCAAGGGCGACCCTTCTGGCGAGCTTGGAATTCCTCGGTTCTCGACATCACACGGGTGACGACGGAGGACGGTTCCACCAGCTCCTGACCTGGCCGGGAGGTAGGCGTCTCCGACGCTGGGCCTGACAGCTCAGCGACAGGACCCCGCGCATCCAATTCCGTGGGTCCCAAGGGTGAGGTCTGAACCAACGCAAGCTTCCGAATCTGGGACTCTATGACCGCTTGTAACCTCTCTTCCAGCTGGATCTCTGCCAACCGCCGGTCCTCTGCCTGCCGCTCGTCCGCTGCCAGTTGCCGGGCGACGCTTTCCTCGATGGCCAACCGCCTAGCGGGCTCCCGAGTCTCTGCAGCTAACTGTTCTGCGGCCCAGCGCTCTTCGGCAGCACGTTGCTCCGAAGCTCTGCGCTCCTCAGCGACACGTCGCTCCGAAGCTCTGCGCTCTTTGGTGGCACGTTGCTCCGAAGCCCTGCGCTCCTCGGCCACCTCCCGGCTTTCCTGAAGTTGCTGAGACAGCTTCTCCATGAGGGCTTCAGCAGCTGCTTCTCGAGCTCGAGACTCTTTCTGCAGAGCCGCTTTCAGCTCTTGTAGCTCCCGGCGCTCCCGGGCAACTTCCGAGGACGACGAACTCGCCTCACCAGAGGAAGGGTGACCTGGACTCGAGGCTGGGGCCCGACCTGGTTTCCTATCTCGCTGAGGTTCTCTACGGGTTCGGCTGCTTGGCCCAGGCTCCCGGCTCCGTGGCTTTGGGGCCACCCTGGGCTCTTCCTCCTATGATGACGAGAGAAGAGCGAACCGGTTCGCCCAGCTCCTACCGGAAACTGTCGAGCCCGAAGGTTCCTTACGCAGCTTCCTGGACCCCCTGTACGACTTCCTGGTGCTGCCACTCACCTTAACTGCAGTTAGGACTGCCTTCCTAACATCCTGGATGCTCACACCTCGTCCCACTATCTCCCCTGGCTTGTTGATGTTGACAGCAAAAACGGAGAACTTACACCTCTCCAAGGAGTTGTGCGGGTCCTCGCGCATTTGCTGGAGCAACTCCTTAGCCTCGGAGATTGACTTCTGATGAAGCTCCAGACGGTAGGCGCCCGTAGCAGAGAGTCCATAGTCATCCAACTGGAACCACATCACTCCCGACGCCGGATGATCTCTCCCTAAGCGCTTCAAGCCTCTTCGGATGTCCTGCCATAAGGACTCCCTGTCAGAACTCGAGCTGTCGCTCGTTCCCTTGGCTGCTCTGGAGAGTTGACGCGCTCTGGGCGCTCCCTGCGGACAGCTTCCGAGGACGACGCACTCGTGGGCTCTGAACTGTCATCGGAGGAAAGCTGCCCAGGGCTCTTTCCCTTGGCTACCTTTGGGAGTTGACGCCACCCTCGGAGACATCTCCCGACCATCTGAGTCATCCGGTACTCCCGGGCTCCAACCCACCAGGTACTCCTCTCTCGGGCAAGAACCGACTGTTGTTGTCATGCCCTGAGAGAAGTCTCGACCCGACGCCGACATCCCTTAGCAAACAGGTGTTGCAGCCGTGAGACTTGCAAGGTGACAACAGACCACGCTCGAAAGGCTAGGGCGCGGAGCTCGCGCTGCTGCGCTGCACGATCCGCCCTGGCCTTCCAAGCAAACCAAATGCATCGCATTGTGGCACGCTGACGTGATGCTGTCCTTACGCGGATCTCGCGCAGCCGCCATGACCATCGGTCCATCGCTCCGCCTCAGTTTTCCAAGCAAGCCACGCGAGACGCTTGGTTGCACGGCGGGATGCTGCTCGCGCACTCCATTGACTGAAAGCTAACGAAAGCTGCAACAAAGGTTCCGGCCCACCTACTACGCCTGTGCAAAGCAACACGCATCCGCCGCACCCAGAAATTCACCACTCAGGCGCGAGCCGAGTGGCTAAACCGGCCGAAGCGCGGCAATTCCTGAGCTTAGAGGGCGCAAGCCCTAGGCCACTTGAGATCGAGAAACACGGGGACAATTCAGCAAAGGCCGCACAATTTAAAAAAAATTGCGCAGCGCTCCCGCCGCGAAGGGTCGGTTTTGCCGAAGAATCCACGCGTTTACAATCTGCAAGCCTGACCTGCGAAATTGCGCGTGCTCGTGACACGAGCTGTATGCTTATGCGTGAATAAGAAGCATGCTAAGGTAGAAACGCACCTATATTCCTATATTCGGGTGCATGCCTTCAATACAAGGTAGCAATTTCGGCTGTTTATGATTTTCTTTACAATTGTTATCTTACTTTTCAGTACTCAGTTCAGTTGTCTTCTCCGAAGCTGGCAACACTTGAGCTCGTATGCATCTCGGAACTTAACTCAGAACTCAACTCGGAACTTACTGTACTCTTATACTCCGTACACAGTCATATCGATTCTCTAGTGTACTCCGTACCGAGTACCGCACTATTTTGTACTTGGCCGTTTTTGCCCATTTACTTGCGTTTCGGGATCTTGTGATCGCCTCCTAGCACAATCGTGGCCCGTTGATCATAACACGCATTACGGCGTGGTCCTTGTCACAGGACCGTGAATTTGGATAGTAGCTAGCCATCGGAGGCTACGTTGCGGAATTCGCCATCTGCTCGCCTTTATAAGACGGCATGGATGACGATTTGGGGTCATCGTCGTCATCTTCCAGATCCTTATCGTTACCATCTTCGTCGTCCTCGACGTCTTCTGCACCTCCTTCATCCTCCTCTTGCGTGGCATTGAGGTTAGGAAGATCTACCGATATACTGCGGGTATATCTCCGATACAGAGTTTCAGAATACAGTGATAAGAACGGACAACTTGATATAGCTTAAGTGATAAAACATAACTGAGAGTTGAAACCTAAAACCTCGCTCGGTCGGAACGGTCGGAGCGGCACGTGTCGGAGACTAAACTATACTGACCAGTGACACAGTCGTCACAGTCTCTACCTCTGGACGGAATTGAGTCAGGGGTCAGGGGCCCGCCTGTCAGGGCTGCCTGCTAGGTCCTAGATACCCAGATCTCAGCACACCACCTCCGTATAGGAGAGTGGGGACTGTCACAGATAAGTCAGGGTCAGCAGATATAGTTAAGGGCACTTGGCCCACAAATCCTACTGTGCAATTCTGATCTCTTGCTGAGCTAAAACAAACAGTCACAGCCAAACAGGTTATGTGAACTGTCAATGCCAATAAGATGCTTGTGTAAAACAGAAGAAGTCTCAGTAAAACAGATTGAAGATTGAAGAACTGGTAGCAGTCAGAGAATTGTAGTTGTTGCCACCAAGTCAAAGGAAATCCACACACCAGGTCACCACCACCTGACCGGTGTGCATCCAGAAAGTTGAGGAACGCATCCCAGGCGGCCACACCACCGTGCTCCGATGCCAGGTCACCACCAGGTGCAGCAGCCGTCATGCTACCACCAGCTGCAGCAAACAGCTGCAGCACCTGCTGCCGTGCCTCGGGGGACAATTTGTCAACCCCCGAGTAAATGCAGAGTGCCCCCTTACACATCGCCGGGTCTTCGTTCGGTGATGGAGATGTCGTCGGTGCTGGTGCCCGTGTCGCCAAGTCCCGCCGCAGCCCCGCCAATGCCGAAACACAGGAGACCAACAAGGCACGCCAGCATGATAAAAGCAGGGCGCATGCCAAAGGGCGGCACACCGCAGCCCACCACCTGTTGAGGGCGCACCGCCGAGACACGGCAAGGTGTCACCGCACGCGACCCTCCGTCGATTGGAGGAGGTGAATCCTCCTCGTCCATGTCTGAAAACAAGTCGTCGATCGGAGCCCGAAATTTCTCCTCGGGCTCCACGAATGATGCCGCCTCCCGGTGGAAAGAGCATGCCACCGCTGACACCGGCGGGTCAATCGGCACCGTCGGCACGTGATGCCGATAAAGCCTATCGAACACTGGGTGGGAAGGATGTCATGACCTGGTCGTCGCATCGTGACCCGAAATCGCGACCTGACATCGTCAACGCGTGACGCAAGCGTTGTCGCTTTCGTTTCGCCGGCGATTTCTGGCGAAATCGTACCTGCTCGCTCCCTAGATTCCATTCTTCCCGCGAAATGTTCACTTCACTGCACTTAAATGCTTCCAAAAAACAGCCGCCCTGCATTCATTTTGTTTGTTCTACATGGCTGTACCACTGCGTCCCCCCAATCCTGAAGCTGAAGCTGCTCGTCCTCACAATCCTTTTACTATCAGACAAACCAGAAATTACGCGGTTCCGCGCATTCGTCACTGGCGCTTAGAGTTTTACTCTTTAGACGTAGACGACGGTTCAATTCATCTTCCACTCGCGTTCAGAGTGCAGCTTCGGCGCTGGCTCCCACCAAATAGAGATTGCGGATTCTTTTGGGTCTTCTGCAACGCGCACGGTGTTCCTAAGTGGACTATTCCAGCTTGGTACGACCCCAGCGTGGGGCGTTTCGTTTCCCAATAGATCAGCGACCAGTGTCTGGCCTCTACCGGTCCGTTGTCTTCTGCTTTCCTACTCCTAAGGCATGTCTTTCTTTTCACGCGTAACCCATTGCGGGCGTTCACGCGCCATGTTCGGCTTTGCGTCGCATTTGGTTGCCTCGCATGCGAGCACCGCGGAGGCTCGCACAGAGCCAGCAGTTTCCCAACCTCTTTGCCCCAACATGCATTCTGACCATGCCGACGTCCTTGCCGATACCGTGTTCACCTTATCCTCCACTGGCGGTCATGAATACCGCATCCCTTGGGGTCGCCTTACTCGCCACGATCTTCACTGGTCCTGGGAGACCATGGCGAGAGCATCACCTCCTAAACTCCTCCCAACAACCTACCTTCCTGTTCTTCGCGTACAAGATTTCATTCGGGGCGAAGGTTGCTACGGATCCCCTTCCAGTGATCCTAATCCGGAGCAGTTCTCCATCATGCGCGTTAGGAAGGAGGCAGTCGGTGACCCTACGTCCCTGGAGGGGGCGCCTGGTGAGGCCGTCGATTCATTGGTGGAAGACGGTCGGGCTTCGGATGCCCCGGAGCTTGGCGAGGAGGATTCCTTGTTCCCTCAACCTGCCGTGCACCCATCTCAGCAAGCGGACGCATGCGTGCAACCTCCCGAGGTCCCGGTGGAGGACGTGCCAGCCTCAGATGCGACCTCTGGTGACGTGTCAGCCTCAGATGCGATTGCTCGGTTCCAATCCGCCATTGCAGACTACAGCCCATCGTCCAAGGCAACATCAATACGTTTTTTCGAATATCGTGTTGGCCTCGCCGCCACCCAAGCGGTGCACCATGCTCATGTCCGCAAGCGTATCGACTTAGCAACTGCTGCTCCTGCTGCTGATGGTACGGCTTTGGTCAGTAAGGGGGATGAAGGTCATGGCAAGCAAATAAAAGGAAGCTGGACAAGGTGGACTCCGCTGCACTTCGTAAAAATAACAGAAAGCGCAAGACACCGAAGACAACCGGAAGATATAACACCATCGCGGGGCTAAAGGAGCAAGAACTGGCCGAGGCCGCCTCGAGCCAGAAGCCGGAAGACTCGCACGTGGAAGACAATGTCCATATCGTCAATCAACTGAGGGGGGATCGGCAGGTGAAGAACACCAAGAGAGGTGGGGTGGTTGCTTCCTACTACACGCAATATCAAACTGGCGTCTGTGAATGGGCGACCACCGATGAGCTGCTGGCGTACAATACGTGCGTTCAATTGCCCATGCCCCACCCATGCCCCATGCCCCATGCCCTATGCCCTAATCAAGCATCGCACGCCCCATGCCCCATGCCACAGGCCCCATCATGCCCTATGCCCCATGCCCCGGTCCCATGCTCCAAGGCCTGCCACTGTGCCCTATGCCCTATGCCCTATGCCCCATCGCTCCCATCACATCGCATGCCCCATGCCCCATGCCCTAATCGCTTACCGCATGCCCTATGCCCCATGCCACAGCCCTCCCATGCCTCATGCCCTATGCCCTATGCCCTATGCCCCATCAAGTATCGTATAACCCATTCCCTCATGCCCCATGCCCCATGCCCTATGCCCCATGCCCCACTGCTTGCTGCATGCCCCATGCTCCATGCCACAGGCCCCATGCCCCATGCCCAATTGCCTATTACCCGCAGCTTAAGGTGGCTTAAGCCACCTTAACTTAAAGGGCTCATGGGGGCTTCTTCGGCGGTGCTTTCAAAATTTGGAGACCTTTGTCGTCAAGATATTGAGCTGCTCTTTCTGCAGTGTCTTATCAAAAGTTTGATCTGAGTTCATCTTGACCCTCAAAATCTCGGTTGAAGTAGGGTGGGTATTTCCCAATTTTCCTTAAGATGGCTTAAGCCACCTTAAGCTAATTAGCTCACTGGGGGCTTCCTCTAAGACGCTTTCAAAATTTGGAGACCTATGTTGTCAAGATCTCGAGTTGCTTTTTCTGCAGTGTCTTGCCAAAAGTTTGATCCGAGGTCATCTTGACCCTCAAAATCTCGGTTGAAGTAGCATGGGTATGCAAAAACCGGGAAAATCGCTCAAATTTTACTAAATGTTGCACCCTCTTGGATACTTCCCAAAATTGCTCACCGGGAACTTGGGCTCGCCTAATAGTGCACATAGTGTCTAAAAGAAGACAATGTCGCCGTCATTTTGAGCTTAAAAAATCTAACTTCCGGTACCGATAGCTCCCGTAGTAATTGAAAACGTTAAGGTGGCTTAAGCCACCCGAAGGGTAATAGCCACAATGCCCCATGGCCCATGCCCCTGGTCCCATGCCCCATGCCCCAAGCCACAGGCCCTATGCTCCCAGTGCCACATGCCCTATGCCCCACGTATTTACCGTGATGCCCCATGCCCCACCTATTTACCGCATGCCCCATGCCCCATGCCCTATGCCCATGCCCCACCGCCCACTGGCTTCTGATGCCTTGCCCCATGCCACAGCCCCATGCCCCCATGCCCCATGGCTACTGCCCGGTGGTATGGTACTGTCACAAGTACCAAAATGTATGCTTTATTATGGGCACTAGATGGGGTGTATGAGTCCCATGAAGGTTTTGAAAAATCATTTAGGACCATTTTGAATTGTTATTGATGCTGAAATGTACTCTCGTGAACTTTAGGTATGTGTATGTGCGGTGTGCTTTTGGGGGGTGTAACGCCATAAAATTAATTAAAATTTCTGGTACTGTCACAAGTACCAAGCGCGCGGTGACTTAAAGGGCACGCTATGTGGCCACGAGGTGGCATGCATAATGTCAAATTTCATTATTGAGATGTATCCTAAGTGGTCGTCATGCGTTGTGCCATTTGAACGTCTTTAACGCCAGTATTGGGATTCGATAACACCCAAGGGTGTGATAAAATGGCCTCTCAGCATTTTTTGTAGTAATATCGGGAGCGGTTTCGTACTTAAGTTCCATGTGTAGAGTCCAAGTACGGCAACTTCTCATGCATGTAAAGGTCTTGAAAATCGATATATGGGTTTACTTTTGATGTCATAAACGCTGGTGAGGCGATCCGACGTTATAATATACTTATTTCGTAGCTTTAGTGCCACGACTAGGCTCCAAAATCGACGATAGCCCTCATACTTAAGGAATCTTGAGTTGGACTATTTGGTGGAGATGGGATGTTTAGCATGTCGCAGTTTCAGCGACGGGCAGTATGCCAACTGCCCCATGCTCACATCCATCATTGGCCATGTTATACAGCTTCAATTTGAGCCATCGCTGGGTTGAATAGAATCCCAAGTCTGTTCAAAAAGAAATCCGAAAGTAGCGCCATGATTTCGAAGACAAGTGAGACACCATTGTGCAACACAAAACTCCACCTTGTTGGCAATATGCATCCACTGGGAGGGCTACACGTAACCTATGGACCAATGGGGCATAATACAACTCAGTTTGGGTCGTTAAGGTAATGGTATATCATGGATATCACCATCAGGATGGAGGAGGACATCAAAAAAAATTCTAGCGTTTTGGTACTTGTGATAGTACCAGATTCGATTCTGGTACTATGACTAGTACCACCGGGCAGTAGCCAC
>LGRX02004505.1:0-71805 GCA_001247695.2 Cymbomonas tetramitiformis | reverse complement strand
AGGCGCAAGTGACGCACTCCGCGCACCCTCGAAGCAGCCAGAGGAAGGCGCAAGTGACGCACTCCGCGCACCCTCCAAGCAGCGGGAGGAAGGCGCAAGTGACGCACTCCGCGCACCCTCGAAGCAGCCAGAGGAAGGCGCAAGTGACGCACTCCGCGCACCCTCCAAGCAGCGGGAGGAAGGCGCAAGTGACGCACTCCGCGCACCCTCGAAGCAGCCAGAGGAAGGCGCAAGTGACGCACTCCGCGCACCCTCCAAGCAGCGGGAGGAAGGCGCAAGTGACGCACTCCGCGCCCCCTCGAAGCAGCGGGTGGAAGGCGCAAGTGACGCACTCCGCGCACCCTCGAAGCAGCGGGAGGAAGGCGCAAGTGACGCACTCCGCGCACCCTCGAAGCAGCCGGAGGAAGGCGCAAGTGACGCACTCCGCGCCCCCTCGAAGCAGCCGGAGGAAGGCGCAAGTGACGCACTCCGCGCACCCTCGAAGCAGCGGGAGGAAGGCGCAAGTGGAAGGCGCGCCTGCAGATGTGCGAAGTCGGAGCCCTCTGCGGCCTTGAGCTTGCTGGCAGCCTGCTCCCGCCGCTTGTCGAGTGCGATCAGCAGCTGCTTTGGGTGGTTGCACACCTTCGTCAGTTGTGATAGCTTTGCCCGGATCTGGTTGATGCTCAGCAACCCCGAGGCTTGGGCATCCTTGCAGAGCATCCGCCTGTACCACCGCCGCTGGAGGGGAGCCAAAGGGACATACACCTTGTACTCCAGCTTCGGCAGGAGCGTGTTCTCGACGTCTGCTTTGATCCGACGGATCATGAGCGACTCAAGCAAGATGCGAGCGGATTGCAAAATCTTCCCGTCCACCGCACGCCCCCCATCGACCTCGGAGTACCCCGCCTCGAAGACGGAGGCATCCGTGAACACGTCCGGCAGGATGTAGGAGAGCAGCGCGTACAGCTCGTGCATGTTGTTCTGAAACGTGGGGGCAAAGGCAGGGTTGGGGCGAGAGGGGGGGCAGGGAGGGGGGAGAGTGGTCGGAGGGGAGATGGTGGCAGAAAGTGCTGTGAACTCTTTTGACTGGCCATCAGAAATCGACTTGCACATCCCTGCTGCCTGCATTGGAGCGGGTGGACGAAGCTATGACGTGGCTACATTGACTAGCGTCGACGGTGATAGGGCAGAGTCGAGATATCGAAGGGCAGAAGGCCGGGAGCACACGAGCACAGGCCGGGAAGCAGCCGCCTGCATGAGAAAAGAGAGCCGACCTGCAGCGGGGTGCCGGTGAGTAAGAGGCGAAAGGGGCTTTGGATTCGGGCGAGGGTGCTGCAAAGCTTGGTGGCCTCATTCTTGATCCGATGGCCCTCGTCAATGGTCACGGTGTGCCACAAGAAGTTATCAGTAAAAAAGCCCTCCTCGGACATCATCGTTTCATATGTGGTGAGGTAGATGTCGAAAGCCCCGTGAAGCACCTGGGGCCGCATCGACGGTCAGAGGAAAGCTACTGCGCGCTCGCCGAATACCCCGTGTCGAAGGGAGATGAAGGACGGAGCATCGGGCACTGAACCTCAGGGTCGGAGAGGATACCCCGTGTCGAAGGGAGATGAAGGAAGGAGCATCGGGCACTGAACCTCAGGGTCGGAGAGGATATCCGTGTCGAAGGGAGATGAAGGAAGGAGCATCGGGCACTGAACCTCAGGGTCGGAGAGGATGCGGTCCCGCTCTTGCTTGCAGCCCTGGATCTGAACAAGCCCAGCAGCAAGCAGTTCAAGGGGTGAGCCACATGGTCGCAGAAACCTTAAAAGTGCTTGATGTCCTCTTAAGATTACGCAGCGACACGCACGGTGTGACAAAACGTGTCAACAAGTGAGCTCACGAAACTCACACTCGAAAACTACGGTCTAAATGCACAACAGCCGGTGTCTTGGCGCGAGTTTCGCTTAGCACAGCTGGAGTTGTAAGAGCGATGAGTTGAGGACGGGGTAAAGCGCTGCAGCAAGCTGATGCACCTTGCAGTGGGTAAGGCCTGGAGTGAACCGCTTCAGCTCATTGACCCAGTTCTGCAGCACTGCAAGTGGGGTGATGATGAGGTGCGGCCCGTTCAGCTGGCGCTTGAACTTCAAGCTGGCGAGGAAGGCCAGAGTCTGAATGGTCTTCCCGAGGCCCATTTCATCAGCCAGGATGCCCCCCACACCCTGCGCTCGTCCACGCCCCCAACAGCAACTCTTGCGCGCAGAAGACCCAGATTTTCCTCTCGCCCTCCACGCGGCATTGCTGAATACACATAAACGCCTTTTCAGCACATGCAGATTATGGGTGCGCCCATACCTGAGCATACTGAGAGAGAATCCAGTTCACTCCCACCACTTGATAGTCCCGCAATGTTCCGTGAATGAACTTCTCCTCGATACCGATGTCAAGCGATCTAACGGCGTCAGCCACTGACGGGAGTTGGGACAGAATCCTGCACAGCAAACGTAGCCTGAGCGAAACGGACAGTGGGACGAGTGTCACTAGACGTTGTCTTAAGCATTCTAGGGACTGCTTCGCTCCGGACAGTTTACCGGTCCAAGTATACTGTTGGCAGGGTATGCAGGATTTGACCCTACACACGGCGCTCGGAGTGTTCAGCTTGAGAGGTATGTCAGCAGAGAAGTTTTCTCTTTTGCGTGGCTGGCGACACCCTCATGTAAGGGCGAGAGGAGAGCGACCTATCCAGTCGGGGCTCGCTGACGAAAGGCAGGAGTTTGGCTCGCGAGGCCGCGAAAAACACTTGGCGTGACGCCCGCAGCTGTCTATGAGTCTTTCGCAGTGCTTGCGTCCGCGCCTTCATCTCCCGAATGTGTTTTTTTGTGCCTTTATCAGGTGCCTTCGCGCCGCTGCAAGATTCGCACCTGCTCGTAACACAAGCGATACCCGTCCCGTTTAGATCCATATAAGCAACTCTCAACGAGTAGACTCCAGCTCATTAAGGTAGTGTCCCAAACGAGAGAGGTGACGTACTGCCATCCGGTGTCCGGTTGGAACTGCAACTTCACACACTCGGGATGGAACTTGCGCGGGCACTTCGAGCACCGAAAGAGATCGCCGTCCGAATTATCCCCACGACAGACATCGCACCAACTACGCTGCATCGTGTTCAACTGTTGCGAGAAAGAAGCAAAGGTGCGACCCACTACTACTTCTTGCAGGTCGCCGAAGCGAAAAATTCCTGTGCAAATGGGAAATAGTTCAGTGCGTCTTCAGGCCAAGAAACAGTTTAAACCATCTGAGTCATGATATAATAATACATTGCTGCACAGGCGAGGGTAACCTGCAAGCAGAGCTCAGTATGAGAATGCAGAATCATGTATCAAGCAAGACAATAGGCGGGTGTACCCTTATTATGAGAAGTTCAAGGTTTAAACCACGAAATCTCGATCATAGCGAAACTCGACATGAGCGTGACTGACGGATCCCAGTTTGACGTGACGTGACGGATCCCACATTAGTTGGCAATTGTGACGCGACTGATTGGACCAACACTACAGTATTCCTTTCGGTGCCCCAGCACGGATAAGTTGCGACAGAGTGAGAGTCCCGACAGGAAGCTCGATAAATCGCCCGCCGACGTTCCTCGATAAATCCCTCGGAGCCCTTCAGAGGAGGTGATTGCATCGCGGCGTCCTGCGACACACGCGACGAGTGAGGGCGTGATTCGAGTTGAGATCTCGAAAGGAGTTATGCTGGAATCTGTATAGGCAGCCCTGACTGGGAGTCCCGGTGCAGGCCCCTATGACAGACCCCTAGGACCAACACTGGACCGCTGACTGATCTATAGGTTCGTGCTGTGACACACGCTGTGTCACAGGTAGGCTAGTATCCGAGACCGTTGCGAGACCGTTCCGGGTATATCTAGCTTAGGGTTTATTATCTTATCACAGTTTATCCACACAGTTCGGGACCCTCTGATATCTAGTGAACTAGGATATTCCGGTAGGTCGTGGCCCCATCCACGCTTTATTCCACTTGCTAGTTTGGCCATGATTGGCTAAACGGCCGCTCGGAGAGGTGGTGCGCGTTTGCACGTTTGGGCATTAGTGGAGATTTTCAGATGAGCGGCTTGCGGTGAGCGACTTGAGCCGCAGCTATGGGGTGCCGGCTTGGATTGGGTTTCGTCGTCGCAATGTTCACTATTCGCGGTTTTCTGCTCGCTCTGATCCTGCCTGCTACCGTATTTTGGGCTGGTGACCTAGGCACCTTTGACTTCGACGACATCTTCCTTCGCCCCTCGCTAGCATGGCCCGACCGATCTTTCCGTGTCTGTGACGTCACATCTTCTCCGCGACCCTACCCAAACGTGCTGCAGCGTACCGCCTCCCCTCAGGCTTTTCTAGAGATGGGAATGACGACGAGATCCAAGAAGTCCCTCACGAGGGACAGTGACATCGATGCCTCTTTGAGGTTGATCGACGGGGTGCGGAACACACCGACGGCAGCTACGCCTTTTGTTCCTACCCCCAGCCCTGCATCGAACGTGGACGAGGACGTGGCCGTCCGGCGTTACCTGCAGGAGCAGTCCAAGCTCGTCGACGAAGTCTACAAGGCGCGGCTCCATCGGGCTTGGGCCAAGAGTATCCGTGAGGATATTCTTGGTGACAAGAAACATCATTTCCGCGGTACGGACGACGCTGGCCTTCTGTCCGACCTGGTGGTGCAGCTGCGTACGGAGTTTCAGTCGGCCGGACTGGAACTGTGTGCCTTTGACCTCGACGACCCTCGGGCTCCAGTGGTCAACAAGGTGAATGGCCTCTTGTACGACGTTCTGGCTCTCGTGGTGGAGAAGCACAGCAACGCCTACGTCTGGCTCACTGGTACGGATTCTTCGACTGACCGAGATGGACGGCGAGCTCTCATCGACGTTATCAAGGGCTGTGTGCCGGTGGCACTACGGGAGTCGCAGCAGGAGGAGCACGCCGCGTTACGTTATCCCGCAAACGTTGACCCGCAGCCGATCTTGGCTAAGGAACAGCGTTTGGTGCGGGATAACAGGGCGTCTGACTGGACACCGACGGAGGCTACCAGAAAATTGAGCCTCTACACCCGCCTCGACCCGACCTTCTACGCTGCGGTGAAGGTCCGCTATCCCATGACCGCTGACTTGGCTCATGTGTCGCTGGTTTCGCTCCGTTCCATGGTTGTGGAGATCTACCAGGCTTGGGCACAGACGGGCGGGGGGAAGACGGCTTCTGGCGCGGACGGCATCTCCGCGCACCTGTCTAGCAGCGAGTACGACGCACTGCTGCGGAAGATCACGGAGCTGCAGGAGCTCGTACAACGGCAGCAAGGTGAGGCCGCTCCGGTTGTGCGTCAACAACGGGAGCGGGTGCAGCAGCGGCAGCAGCAGCAGCGGGGGCAGCAGCCGCGAGGATTCCGTGTGGGGACCCACAAGGCCCCACCGGTGGGATTCGACCGTGACGATCAACGGGCAAGGCCGTTCTGCGGTAGGTGCAAGAAGGCGGGCAAAGGTGAGAACTATCACTTTTACCGCGACTGCCCGTTAGGCGGGCGCCAACACCCGCCCACCTCTGCCGCGGCATTTTGCGTTCCCATCGACGAGGAGGACGCAGAGGGGGTGCACGCACTCGCCATGTGTGCGTTGTTCCAGCAGGCGGCGGATGACGGGGCGGAGTCCTTCGCGCGTGCGGCAGCCGCGTACGGGCCGCCCGCTGTGCTTTGTGCGGGAGCGGTCGGCGGCATCGACGTGTCCGCCTACGGCTTCACCGTGGAGCAGCAGCCAGCTTCCGAGGGAGATGACATTCTCCGCCGTCTCGACGATCTTGCCGCGGAGGTTCACTCCGCGGCCAACCCGCAGGTGCATTACACTCATGCGTCTTTCCCGCCTCCTGCCGGCATCGGACAGGAGGCTTCGGCTCTGGTGTGCGGTCCCGCCGCAGCGGTGGCCACGCCGGAGGAGCAGGTTCCGGCAGGTGGTGCGGCGGCATCGGCATCCGCCGTGCCGGCCCCTGCTATGCCTGTCTCGCAGGGAGAAGATGTGAAGCCCGCGCCACTTCAATCGGCGCGGGTGACCACCACAGCGGACGCGGACGGTGAGTTCGCTGGGTTCGTTCAGACCGTGAACCACGCCGCCATCGGACAGGTTGATCTCACGGGGTACGACACGGACGATTACGAGGACCTCGCTGACGGCAGCTTCGTCGTGAAGCCGCGGGCCTCGGCCATCTCGGCAAATCACTCGTCGACGCCCGCAGCCCGAGCACCTCACTCTGGTGGTGCTCTGGAGGATTGGCGTGAGGGTGCTCCCCGCAGCTACGGCTGTGGAAAGCCTCCGTGGGGCTTCCCCGCCCACTCGGGCTTGTGGGGGATGCCCTTCCTTCTCTCTTTCATTCTCTTGATTTCTGTCGTGGGAGTGGGAGCTGCCACCTATACGGTGGCCAACGACATCGACCCTGTGCAGGTATCGGGTCGGGCTGCGCGGCAGCCTGTGCTGTGCAGGAGTGAGGAGTCACCGCTTGTCACGGTGCCATGTGCCATCCCGCCTCGTCTCCACCGGCGGGTACAGAGGCGGCAGGGCCTCTATATGGCTCCGGTGCCGTGGCATCCCGGGCCGCCGCCGCCTGGCATCTTGTTTGAGGGCGGTCCTCCGTTGTCGCCGGCATCGTCTTCGGATGACGAGGCACCACCGTCGGGCAGCACTTGGCAGCACCCTGGTGCGGTGCAGCCTCCCGTGATCGACGAGTCAACAACACCGACTCCGTCAAATTCTCTGGCGAATGATTTCTCCGTGACCGACACCTTGCACTTTGGCAGCCCTGTGTTACTCCGCCGTGCTACTGTGGACTACTACAGTGCTCGTTGTGGTGACGGTGCTCCTCTGGCCATTGACCCCGAGTAGTTATGTTTCTGGTTCTGGCAGTACACCACTTTCATGGTGGTGTGCTGAGATATACTTTGACCTCAACACGGTCTTCAATCTGGTTTATGCTTTTACCCTAAAAAAACCCTAAAAAAACCCTAAAAATATAGTGAACTAGGATATTCCGGTAAGTTATCCCAGGCTGGATGTGCGCGGTTCGCAGGCCGCGTGATTCGAACGAATTTAATGAAAGCTGAGTAGGAATGAAGTACGAACTACGAACCGTCGCCTTGCTTTACTACCTGCTGCGCGTTGAATTCTTCAATTGCTTGCGTGTTTGCTCGCTCCGTTCCCTTAAATGATCCTCTTCAAAGTGGGCTTCTCTGGTTTTTGTTCCCTCCTGCCCTCTTGAACCGGGGGGGCGTTCCTGTTTTTCGTTCTGTTGTGTGTCATGTCGTGCTTTCGTTGGTGCTGGATGTGACACACCGTGTGTCACTTCCGGTTATCTATACTAGTACTCCGTACAGTACGGGTGTCACAGGTTTAGGGTTTCCGGCATAAAGCCGAGACTAACTTATGTTTTATCTACACTCTTGCAAACCGAAAGTGAAAGCATTCTGACCGTAACACAATATATAGTCGTAGCTATATATCTCACAGGTTATGGTGCGCCAGGCACCTTCCACTACTTTTGGTAGCATGATTGGCTAAACGCCTCCGCTTGGTGGGGCGTTGGGGGCCCCATTTGATGGTTGCGCTATGAGAGCTCGCGGTTGAGGCACGCGTCGTTACGGAGTAATTGTGTTTATCGCTGCAGCGTACCCTACGTGATTTTCTGGATGTCCACGGGATTTTCGTTTTGACTGGAATTGATCACTCCTTGTCGCGGACTTCTTGCGCAACGTGTACTTCGACTTCCACATTTCTACAATTGGGATTTCACAGTTACGGACGTTTTGACTGCTTTTGCCATCACATTTCCGCGAGTTCCTCCTCTCCGCGCCATCGCCACCTTACCCCGACGTACCCACCTATAGGATTTTTGTCATGAGTATTTCTTCGCACGCTACGCCTCCCATGGGGGCTCACAACCGGATTCGTCTAGACACAATTTTTTCCCGAGACGTTGGGACGCGCTATCGGCCGACACCTGCATCTCCGGCAGCTAATTTGACGGCTCCTGAGCGGACACGTGCCGTGGCCGTTCAGAATTCATCGTGGGACGTTGATTTAATCAAGAGGACATCTCGAGACGCTCTTGGGTCCAAGGATGCGGCATTCCGAGGTGACGAACCGGACCGCAATGTACTATGGACATCGTTGGTGACATCTTTGCAGTCGGCATTTGAGCTGAAGGACACCGCCAACGACACCCTCTTCGACTTGGCGGACGCCACCAAGGAGGTCAACAACGTCTACAACGCCATCCTCTTTACGACGTTGACATCTTTGACGAAGCCACACTCACCCGCAAGGCGTTGGGTGGACGCTTCTGGACGTGCTTCCCCGCGAGATGGGAAGCGGGCTTTACTTGAGGTCACGAAGAGGCTCCTTCCTCGTGTTCTTCGACCCCTTGGAAACTACGAGGAGTTATGTGCTATCTACTTCGACCCCAAGCTCGACCCCGACCCGTTAATTCAAGATTTCGACGCCTTCTTGACCGCCATCCGCAACGCAGCCTCTGGTCCGCTCGACGACATGGTGGCCAAGAAGCAACTGCTCGCGTCCCTCGACCCCATCATGTACGACAAGGTCACCACGCCGCTACGGCTCGACGTGGACCTGGCCAAGGTCGACCTCGAGGACATCTACGCCCACATCCTCGAGATTTGGGAGAGCGAAAACGGTGTTGGCCGCGCGAAGCAGCCTAAGCCGTCACCTCCGACTTCACCAGCTATGCTTTACTCTGGTGACGTGAACGTGAAGGACCTCATCATGGAGTTCGAGAAACAATTGGAGGCCGCCACTTCGACTCTCGTGGCGCTAAAGGACTCCGTCACGAAGGGCGACGGGCCCCTTTCGGGCTTTGTGGATTCCTCCCGTCGCCACCCGCAGCGTGACGGTAAGCGTGGTGTCTCTTTCCCACCCTCACGTTGGCGGGATGAGCGCAACAGGAGGGATGACGGGAAGTTCCATGGCCGCGACAATCGTGTCGGAGGCTATGGCGGGCGAAAGAACTTCCGCTTCGCCGCGGGCCCGCTCAAGACCGACGGGAATTGGAGTCAAAACCACTACAAGAAGAACTCCGCCCACAACATCTCGTTCCACGTGGCCTCCTCCGCCTTCGTCCCTGAGTGCGCGCGTTGTCCGCCTGGACACTTTCACGACACCGCGAATTGCCCCACGGACGACATGGCGTGCGCGGAGTACGACTTGGTGACTGCCGACGAGAACGACGAGATTGTATCCGCGTTCCAGACCGCCTTCGACGCCCAAGACGACGTCACCTTCGCTCGACTTTGTGGACAACATGATCAACCCGTTGTTCGTCACGACGAGGAGCCCTTTACCTTCGCCGACGACGACAACATCGGCCTTCGGGCACAGTACGCGGGCTTAATCCCTTCTCCGCCCTCTCTCCTTGCTACCCGCGTGCACGAGGCGCGCACGGCTCTCCGTGAGCTGAAGCAGGTAGCCGGTGGTGTTGAGTCGGCTCCGCAACATTTTCCGATGGTTCATTTCGGCACGGCCACGCCCGCCGTGATCGACGAAAGCATCGCGGAGCCTGAACCGCATGCGACAACCGAGAGCGACGAGAGCGCGTTAATCTTACCGAAGCAGTTCGTCGACAGCGAACCCCCCTTCGAGCAGTCCTTTATGGACGGCATGTCTGTGAAATTGGGCTTCTTCGAGCCCGAGCCGCAGGTTTCAGTTCAATCCTTCAGCCCCCTACCTCCGTACATTTCTTCCACGCATGATTCAGCTAGCGTGGCTGACTCGGAGTCTGGCGACGAGGAATTGCATGTGGACACACCGCCACCCGCTCCACGGGTTGGTGGTGTCCGGGCACCGTCAATTGGCGGTCTCCTCACGGCAGCAGCACTGCCGGCTCTATTCATGTGTGTGAGCATGGCTTTGCTCGACACCGTCACCGCCTCTGCACTTTGTGGCGTGGAGATTGCTCCACGGGCGGTGGTGTCCGGGCAGTACTTCGATTGTCAGAATTGCGCAATGGACTTCTTCCCTGACTCCGCCTTTCTGGACTCTGGACCCGCTGACCCCGGCGACAACTCCAATCTGGACTCTGGTTCTCTGAGCTTTGACACTTTCAACTTCTTCAATCTGAACTTTGAGATTGACACCGGCAGCTTCAACAGTGAACTCTACTTTGTGGACCACTTTCAAAGTGGCTAGAGTTGTTTTGTGACTGCTAGTAGCTTGCTAGATCAGTATTGGGCCAAGATGCCTACCTGTGTGCACAGCTAGCTAGAGATTTGGGACCGCCCTGGCCAAGAGCACAGGCCCCCTCTAGAATTGTTTCCACCGCTTGAGATGGTGTGTTTTCAGACTGCAACAACCCTGCTCCACCCTAACTCTTCCTCCGTAATATATAGTCCAGGGTGGTGTGCTGGATGTGACACACCGTGTGTCACTTCCTGTTATCTGTACTAGTACTCCGTACAGTACGGGTGTCACAGGTTCAGGGTTTCCGGCATAAAGCCGAGACTAACTTGTGTTTTATCTACACTCTTGCAAACCGAAAGTGAAAGCATTCTGACCGTAACTCAATATATAGTCGTAGCTATATATCTCACAGTTGGTTCCATCTTGTTCTGGGCATCGGGTCCTCCATCATCGCATGGACTCTGGACTCCTCCGTGACCCTGTCGTGGTGAGCTTGTCTTTCATTTGCCGGCTCCCCTTGAGGCGCTTCCTGCTGTTCAATGAGTTCATTGAGCATCCCAAAAATTTCCTCATCATTGCGTTCCTCTTGGGGCATTTCAAGTCTCTCCGCGAGCTCGTTGAGCTCCTCAAATATTTCTTCCCCTTCAGAGGGTTGGGGTTGTGCCTCTGCGGGTTTGGGGTCGCCTCCTCGGGTGAAGTCCGTTCTGCCCTCTGCTTCCTAGTATTCTTGTTGCTCCTGCGTTTCCTGCATAAAAAGCATCTCCTCTTCCTCCCTTTGTTCCATCATGGCCTTTATTTGCCTGTCTTCTTCATTCCGGGTCTGGTCGGCTTGTTGCTGCTAGTTGGGCATCGGGTCCCGTATTATCGCTTGTTCCTCTTCAGTTTGTTGTGCCTGGTCATGGTGCGCCTCCCACCTGAAAATATGCTCTGTTTTCAGTTGGTGGGTCCAGGTTGTGGGTTCTCCCTGGAGCTCGGTCATTTTTGCTGAGAGTCTGCTGTTTCCTTGGGCTTGCCGTTCACGGAGTAGTGTAGTTACATATTTTTGTACCGCGAGCTTTCCTTTTAGCTCTCTGCTGTCCGTGTCCCCGTCTGGTACCATGGGTTTGACTTTTATTGTTTCGTCATTATCCCATGCTTCCGTGAGGGTCCCTGTGGTGCAGGCTTGCTTGGCTGCCTCGTCGGCTTTTTCGTTTCCCGCAATTCCCGTGTGTGCCTTGACTTTCAGTAGTGAGACGGTGTGCCCCGCTGCTACCAATGCCTCAATGTTGACCAGCATGGCATACAAGAGGTCCCTTTGCCGGTGGTGTTCCATGCTGTGGGGTTTCGTTCTCGTGTTCTCCAGTTGTCTAATGGAATTGGCACTGTCCGTGCAAATGGTGAGTCCTTTGCCACTTGGTGGCGGCGGGAGCGTCACTGCTTTTTGTATGGCAAGAAGCTCGGCTCTGTTCACCTCTTGGTCCTCACCTTTCCACCGAATCATGTGGGCCTCCCCTTCTCCTGACCTGGGGTCCCATACCGCGGCTCGTGAGGCCCATTCTTTGCCTCCTTCTTCTGTTTCGATCTCTCTTTTGCTCCCGTCTGTGTATAGGTACGAGGTTGCCTCGTGTGCCCTTTGAGGGGGGGGGTATGTCAGTTGGGCTGGTGTGTCACTCGGGGCTCGGTTCCTGGGGTCCTCTGTTCGGTCTCTTGTCAGTTCCCATCTCCTTCCTTGGACCCCCGGTTCGTGTTCGGGCCAGAAGTCAGTGGGGTATCTGACAATTTTTGACCTCGCTACCTTGTCCCATACCGTTTGGGCGTCAGTCTGTCTTGTAAGCCTGGTGTGTAAAGTGTTGGCTTCCACCACCTGTTGTACGGTGGGGGGGTGTATGTCCCATTTACCTCCCCTGCTTCCGGGGAGGAGTTCCCATTTGGCTGGTCCTTCTTCCACATGGAGGTGGCTGTCCTCCCACCAGGTTTCAACTTCTGCCTGTACGTTGTAGCACTGGGGGCAGAGGTCGTTCCGTAAGTGTGGCCCTGTGTTGCACATTCTTCCCATTGCATTTGTCATGTCCTTTATCTTAATCTCCGGGAGTTCGTATCGCTGCCATGGTCTTGTGTCCACCACACAGTCCACACTGAGGGTGCGTCCTTCTTGGTTTGGTTCGTTCGTGTCGTGCAGGTTCGCCTCCCTCATTGGCTGTCTGACGGCTGTGGTCGTGCGGACCTTGCTCTGCGGGCAAGTTGTGAGTGCCCTCCTTATGCAATCCGCGGCAGCATCTGGGTCCCCGCAGTGGGCCTGCCACCCTGCTTTGTTGGCAACAATCAGTACCCTGAGGTTCCAGTTGCACTGTTTCACTTGCTGGTGGGTGGCACCCATCCAGTGGTCAGGGGGCAGGAATGTGAATTTGCCTTGTGGTATTTCAAATAGTTCGTGTACTAGGTGCCCTGCGTGTGCGTTGTATAGTTTCCTGTATGGGGTTTTCTCATATGTCGGGTATACTCCGACCCCGAACACCGGGTCTTGTGTGGTGGTGGCCGCAATGGCAAAGTCCAATGCCTTTTTGAGGTCCTGTGGCGTGTATTCTGGGTTGAACTGGTAGGCCCCCAATTTCATCCAGTTTACCGTCCAGGCTGAGCCTCTGGCCCCAAACACCTTGTCTCTGTCATACTTGGCGTAGTACGTCGTGGTGTTGTGGTGAACATTGAGGGGTGAGGCGAATAGTTCAGTGGTAATTCCGAATGCCTGTTGTAGTGCCCTTTGCATCTGGGCAGGGAATGTCCAGTGGTTTTGTAGGTTCTTTTTTCGTTCCTCCTTTTCTTCTTTGCTTGAGTACCTAATGAGGAGGTGCCCTATTTCCTCCTCAAACGTGGAGACCTGTATCTTATGGTCCTCCCACATTTCAGTGCGTAGTGTGCGTTGGTGCGGGGTTTGGTGGTGTGTGGTACCCACTGCCTGGGTGTACCTTTCGTGTAGCCTGAGAAGCTTTTCTTTCGTGAGGGTGCCTATGCACTTCCCATTTCTGTGGTAGCTGTGGGCGAGTTCCCCCTCCAGCCGTAGTTGGCAGTGGTGTTCTCTATTGTCCGCAATGTCCTGCTCTGGGTTGGTTTCGGTCGGGTCTAGGGTGAGGTTTCCTGCACGTAGTGTGGGCCAGGCCTGCCCCAGGTGCGGCCTTCCAGCCAATATTTCTCTGAGACCTGTGGGGTGGGTCACCTGGGAGCCCCTTGCTCTCAGTCTTCTTTTCAGGGTTGGGAAGGTGGTCGCGCTTTGGCCCCTTCGCTTGGCAAGTTTTAAGTAGTCAGTTATGGTTTCCCTTGTACTCCATGAGTAGGAGTCATCCCCTTCTGAGTGCCTCCACTGGGTTCTATACTGCGTCACCAGGGAGTGGGGGTCCGTTGGGTCAATGAGTAGGGTCCTCGTTGCCACAATTTCCTTCGGCTTGTCTATAGTTTGTCTATAGTTTGGCCTTTCTCGAAGCAGCATGTCTCCATTTTTTCGGCCATGGGGTCTATTTCATCTATCCACTTAGTTTGTGGGCGTGTGTGGAGGTCTTGTGGAACCTCCTTCTCCTCCCCCCGCGTTTGACCGGCGGTTTCCGTCTCGTTAATCCTTGTAAGCGGGTGTAGGGAGAGTTGCCTGTGAATCTCTTCTCTGGGGACCAGCCTCGCCTCCCATTCCGTCATTTAAACCCGTAGCTGTTCCGGGTTGAGGCGCGGGAGGTTGGTTCGCATTGTGTGGGGGTCCAGCGGTCCCTCACTGGGTATGCTCATGTATTGCTGCTTCAGCCGCCGGTTTGTGCTGCTATCATAAAAGTCCCCCGGTTTCGCCATGTCTCTCGGCTGGGCTTCGCACAGGTATGGGTATTATAGGTGTGCCAGGCCTTTTGCTATGGCACTGCGATCTGACTTGAGGGCTGCATCTGTGCATTGTTCCCTGACATTCACCTGGCTAATCGCGTGTTGGCCATCCCGGGTAGTAAGGAACGCCAGGTCTGGGAAGTGTGTGAATAGTTTGAGGCACGTTGTGAAATTTATCGCAGTTGGTGTGTCCTTGGGTACTGTGAGCTTGGCGGTTTGGTCTGTGCACATCGCCTGCCAGTCTGGAGGTGCCGGTAGGTCCCCATCAGTTATTTTGCCTGCTTTCGTTTTCCTTGTTGTTCCTTCCATCTCTTTGTCAGACTTTCTTCTGGTCGCCCCTTTCAGCTGTTCCATTATCTTTGGTACTGGGGTTTGGAGTTGTCTGAGCATCCCCTCCGTCCCCTGGGGCGTAATGTTGTATCTGAGTAGGGCATTGAGTTTTCTTAGTGTGTTGTGTTTTGTCTGGTGCCCCCCCCAGAGTTTGTCGAGGTCTGTGCAATTCATGCGTGCGGTGCAGTGGTATTCTACCAGTCCTCTGGTGGACCTGCTGACGTGGGACATTCTGAGTCTCGACTTTAGGTTTATTTGCCTCCACGCCGGGCCCCGTACTGCTCCTCTGTCCTCTTCACTGTGCATGGCCTCCAGTAGTCCGCTCCAAATCGACTGGGCGTAGACTGCCTGGAGTGGCACCATGCCCAAGCCGAACCTTTCCTTTTCCTGTGTGGTGAACATGTTTGGCGTTCCGTTGCGGGGCAGACCTTGTATGTTCTTTGTGGCCCCACCTATTATTTTGTTGAAGTCGTCTATTTCACCCGCTGTGTAGAGCCCCAGGTGCAGTCCATACCTGAACTTCCCCAGTATTGCAGAGTGAAGGGAGTATTCTTTTTGGTCCGGCGTTAGTGGGGAGCGCAGTAGTGCTTGTATCCTGTGGTTCATCTCTTCCCTAGCAGCTTCTTTCTCCTTGTCCCATCTGCCTGTGAATGCCAGTAGTACTCCTAGGTATATGTATGTGTCGTCTGGTTTGAGTATTTTGAAGTGGCTTAGCTTACCGTCTACCCCAACCATTTTGAGGTCTTTATGGAGTTGCTCGGGTATGGAAACCCCATTTTTTATGCCGGTTATGGCTGACTTGGTAAGGTTAATTTTGAGTTCACTCCATTGTGAGAATGCCTGCAGTTTGTGCAGCTGAGCTCGCATGTGGAAAATCGTGGGGCATAGTATGAGCAGGTCATCGACGAACGCCCCTGCTGTTGTCCTGAGGGGGCCCAGTCTTTCCTGTTCCGCTGCGTATTTGTGCTGGTATCCATGCTCCCCCACCTCTAGCCACCTTAACAACGGTTCCTGGTATATTATGAAAAGGAGGGGGCTCATGCTGTCTCCTTGGAGGAGTCCTCTTTGCACCTGCACCGTTTTGTGAGAGGTTTCCCCTCCTACCCTGGTGTTCATTGACATGGTGTCGTGGCTTTGTGTACCCAGGACGTCTCGCACCACCTGTAGTGTGAGTTCGTCGGGTATTCCGAGGTATTGCATTGTGTGCAGTAGTTTGTTGTGGTCCACTGAGCCATGCGCATTTTCGAAGTCTACATACAGGCCATGCAGTTCCCGTCCCGAGACATTTGCATCCTCTATCGCATTGGTCACTCTGGTGAGTTGTCGGAGTGTGTTCTTTTTTTCTCTTGAGCCTTCCTGCGCCTGGGCTAGTATTCCTTGCGTTTCGCAGAACGTGGAGAGCATGTTCGCTATTTGCGAGGTGTATAGCTTGAAGGCAAGCGACGGAATTGGTCCACCAAAGAAACGGTCTGCAAAAGAAAATTACGCAATACAAGTTCAGAATCCCATATTAAGATACTGAAAATCAATAAAGCGGTATGCATAAAATGAGACAACAATAATATGTACAAGCAACAAAAACAGCACAAGGAGCGGTAAGAGCAGGTGCGTACACTCGAGCCTAACGCAGCCTCCGGTTTTGTAGCTTGCAACCGGGCACCATGCTCGGATACAACGCTGGGTAAAGGGATGCTTGTGGGTCGAGTGGTGGTGGTCCTCCCAGTGCGGGCAGGCGCGGTGAAAGCTGCCACCACCTGATCTGGATCCTGCAAGTGGATGGTGAGGTCATGCATAACAGGGGGGTCGGAGGTCTCTGAAAGAGGGGGATCGGAGGTCTCTGAAAGAGGGGGATCGGAGGTCTCTGAAAGAGGGAGATCGGAAGGGAGAATGAGGGTCTGCTCAGTGGGGGGATCGGAGGTCTCCTCAGCTCCATATATAGCAGCCCTCACGACTTCTAAGTGCCCGTCCAAACGGCTTTTGTTCCGCGCAATGTTTTGTTCACGCTGAAGCTCGTACTCATTCAATACAGGCTCTACAGGCGCTGTAGGACGCCGAGAAGCACGGACGGCGCGGGCACCAGGTTGGACGGCCGGGTTGCTGCCAGTGGGATTGCTCTCGCTGGCACCAGGTGTGACGGCCGGGTTGCTGTCAGTGAAATCGCTAACGGGAACGAGAACTTGACGCCCAACACCGTGGCGTCGGACGTCGGACCGTGAAGTCGGACCGGCACGAGGTTCGACTGCAGGTTTTACGGCTGCATCGCTCTCGTGATCATCTCCTTCTCCCGTCAAATCCATAGGCACAGTGTCGAAGTTGGAGGGAACTATTTCGGGGATTGACTGCACAGACCACACAGCTTGTCACGCGGATATGGCGAGAATGCTGGTAGAACAAAAAGATATATGAATAAAACTAAGGCAAAATACATACTCAATTTCATAGACTGTATGCAGCCAGCTTGTTCAGGTATTTCTTCCTCTCCGTGGACATCTGGGAAATTTTGGTGTAGAGTCTGTTCCTGGTGAATGTTGCCAAAGGCTCCTGCTGCAGGCAAGCGGTCACAGCGCCCACAACAAGGCCTTTGCTTCTCGGGCTTAAACGAGTATCCGTTAAAGGGATCATCTTTCCACTCGTGTCAGTCCGCATGGTGGTCTGTACCGTTCCTCGCATCGCACGATTTTGCGAAAGGGCCATGGGGTCATCTGATTTCCTCTTGACACCTACAGTGTGGCGCACTTGCCCAGGGCGTGCGGTGAAAGCATGGCCTCGACGGGATCTGTCTAACATAGCACTAGCAGACTCGGATGCAGGGTGGAGCCAAAGAGTAAGTGTTTCAAAGTTGTCAAGCACAGCATCACGAACACCATACGGACTCACAGAAGAGGAAGTATCAATCGAGTTAGTAGACAACCGAGAAAACACATCAGAACCGAACTTGTCAATCATTGCAGACCGAATCATATTTGCGGAATCCGTGACAGTCAAGGCAGACACATTAGAAACAAGCAAACTCGTGACCGTGGGTTCGCCTCCAGCAGAGTTCAAGACGCGAATTTTTATTTCAGACATCTCACAATAAAACAGGAAAAAACAGGCGGGTGCCACAGGTGTCTTCGATTAATCAGCGAAGGAATGAGACTTACCCGCAGTTAAATACGCCGCCAGAGTGCCCGCCGCCAGCGTGCGGGCACGCAGCCCCCACCGTCGGAACTCCCCCATTCGCGCGAATGGGAGAGTTCAGGAAAATCTCTAAATTATCTGTGCTGTCTCTAAATTATCTGTGCTGAACGTATGAGCTGCTGCCACTGAGCGAAACAGCGTGCCTTCCCTTTTACTTCTGTGCCGCGTGTTCAAGTTGGGGGGTGATTCAGGAGAGAACTCCCAATGGAGTGCTTTGTGTCATCCGAAAGCCGCCGCGAAGTGACGAAATGCGTGTGACCGTTAGAAGATTTCGTCTCGATGGCCGCTGACCGTACGTATATCGCAGTACCAATGATCGTCGAGCATGACAATTCGAGACCTCGAAAGAAATGGAGTGTTCTGTAGGCCTCGATCGGCGCAGATCTCGGTTCTGTAGGCCTGGATCGGAGTGAAACGACAGTGAGAAGACAGTTGAAATTCAGTCAATGTTCTGTAGGCCTCGATCGGCTCACATCCCGGATCTCCGATCTGATGACCGTTGCGAGGATTTCACTTTCGCAGAGCCTCACAAACTGAACGAGACGCACCAGACTGATCCAACGCGCGAAACACCATTCGGGACCCGAATGGTGTCTAGTGCGTCCGATTTTCGATAGCTCCCTACTTGTAACGGCTAGAAGGGCCGCGGCCGATGGCGGCTGACTTTCTGAGGAGAGAATTACTGTGAGGCGTTCAAGCAGAAGGAAAGCTGCAAGGCCTGCACACCACTCACTAACAGCAGCAATCTTTTCGACAACTTTTTGCAAACGAAGAACCATTCACAAAAGTAGTATGAAGCCTCTAGCCGCATGCCTTTTCTTGCAGCTGTTCGCAGGATGTTCTGCAATGCGCGGGATTGGGCGAATGTTTTCGGCCATGGACGATTGTAGGCCTCGCACCACGGCCCCTTTTGCAACTAGTGAACCTGGTATGGTTGAACGGCAAGCTGCTAATCCGAACGGTAACGCAGCCTCCGCCGCTTTTGTTCATGAAGATGACTCGAATATATGTTCTACTGTTATGCATCGTATGACTTTACTGGATGGAAGTGAAGACAGTGAGCACCCAGAGTGGCTCAAGTTTCCTGCAGAGCCCTTGCAGTCGTTAGAAGAGGCCCGACCTGTTTGGTCCGAGTGCCAATTTTTTCCGTTATTTCCAGGCAGCCCTTGGTCTTGTGGTTTTGAAGCCAGTCGGCTGCTTAGGTACAAATCAGAGACAAATGCACCTAGAGCCCCTTTGGACAGATTCTTGAAGGGAACATGTGCAATATTTGACTCTATTTTCCGTGAGATCATTGACATCCACTGCAAGGAGTTGTTGGACTACGGTTACATCAAGCCTGCGGTCAAGCACTGCAAGCACGCCAGCAACGTTGTGGTGGCTGGCAAGAAAGATCACGAACCTGGTTTGTGGACCCAGACGCGCTTCTGCGTGGACCTCAGAGGTATCAATCGACACTCTCTGAAGGACAACACTCTACCTCATCGAACAGAGGAACTTTATCAGAAGGTGGCGAAGGCAAGGTTCAAGACGACGCTGGACGCCACCAAGGCCTTTCACCAAATCCCCATGGCCACGGAGGAGGACCTAGACAAGACAGCGTTCTGGTGGAAGAACCAGCTGTGCCGATATACTTCAATGCCTTTTGGAGCAGCTGGAGCAACGTCCGCCTTTGTGAGGATTATTGACTATGAGCTGCGCCACCTGCAACATTGCACCGTGGCGTATGTCGACGACGTGGTGGTCTACACTGACTCCACCCCTGAGCAACACCTGAAGGACGTGGAGGTGGTGCTGCGCACGTTGGGAGACGCTGGCATAAGGCTTCACGCGGGCAAGAGTACCTTCGGGGCAGCCACTGTGGATTTTCTGGGTTATCGCATCGGGCACAATTCTATTGGTGCACAGGAGGCGAAGTGCAAGGCCATTCAGGACCTCCCGAAGCCCCAGGACAAGACTGGGCTTCGCTCTATTTTGGGCATGATGAACTCCTACAAGGGTCTTGTGGGTGAGCCAGGAGGACCAAATTATTCTGAGATGGCGCGCCCCCTCAACGACTTGCTCAAGAAAGAGATCACAGACATCAAGGGACCTTGGGGGAAGGAGCAGGACCAGGCGCTGCAGGGCTTGAAGGACGCGCTCTGTGATGGAAGATGTTTGATAACACGGTTGTATCACGATTGCCAAAATGAAATTACACATATAGAAATACAACGAATACCACGGCACGAGCGTCTCTAGCGGAGTGTTCCGTTCCGCGGCGACATGCATGCCACGAATAACCTTGTCACCATGTCGCGATGCTATCTAACTTCTACCAGCACTGTTTGGCGCTCGAGCATCAGTCCGCCCTTGCTCACGACCACGACCGCGGCCACGCCCCGATCGTCCTTTGCCGACCTCGCCATGACGTGTGGACGTGCCTTCGTTAACTTCATTGGGGCGCCTATTGGCGATATCTCCGTTGCCCTCGGCACCGCCTCGTTGTCCTGGTTTGGCGATGGGGCGGGTCGTGTTTGCAGATTTGCGTGGTTGCGCTTTAGGTGGAGGTCGTTTCCATTCACGAGTTCGCCTATCAAATCCGTCCATCCATCTTTGGAGCTCGGGATCCGGTTTGAATCTCAGCAAATGAGATAAGTCGGGCTTTCCACCATCGGTTCCCGGTAATATACGAATGCAATCCGACTGCTTGACACGCGTCATTCCCACATAAAAAGCTTGAAAGCATAACTTAAAGACGCCCTTCGGTGTCTGGCTGAGATCTAATATTATCTTTTGCACGGTCTGTCCTTGGAATTTGTGAAAGGTCAAGGCGAAAGCCAAATCAAGTCCGTGAGCTCGGAAGTATATCTTGCTCTTTTGGGAGGCGCGGTTCACGGTCAAATCATCTAGACGCTTGCCGATCTTAACGGGGAGTACGATACTGCGCGGCCGACTAACATCGCTGGGCACTGCAGATGTCGTGTTTCCCTCGCTAGTAGTTGCTCGAACCTCGGGAGCTAACGTCGCCTGGTCGCACCAATTTGAGGAATCCAAATGCTCAACGTGAACATTGACAGCGTAAGGCGGCTCGATCCACACCTCTTCTCCCGGACGGGCATTATTGATTTTTGCCGCATCGATGGATTTGCTTGCGTCTTGGAGAATCGAGCTGTGGAATTTGGCAGGCGTGCCGTTCGCTAATCTTCGGGAGGGATTGAGGTCGTTGTTAAGAATAATCCCAGGCGACCCCGCAACAAAAGTGCCGGTCAATTCGGGAAATTCGGAACGGAGCACTTCCTCGTGCCGAGAGTCCAAAAGTGTGGTTGCGATCGGTCTCTTCCAACGAATGACCGGTTGATCACTAAGACGCGCAAAATGTTGTGCCCGCACATCATTGTTGATAGCTTGCCGTTGCCGATTGCCGGGCACGGCCACCGTCGCGAAAAGCCAATCCCGGTCCGTTTGTATGTCCTCGGCACTTAGCACTCGCAGACGCTCAATATCGGAATTCTGGATAGGTTGCTCGTTATCCGACTGGCACCGTCGAATGAAGTCGATGTGTGCGGGATCGCTAGCCGCTCGGACCTGCAACATGCAAACACGTACCATACTTCAGATGTTAGTGACTTGTACATATATATTCATGCACACCGCCGCGAGAGAAGATTAAGAGGAGAAATGCAATACCCCAGGATCGATCCACTATATCATCCAAGCACGACCACTTCATGCAAGTGGCGTGCGCGGAATGTGTCGCATAATAAGGAACGTCACCTGCTCGGTTAATGGAAAACGGCGGATAGCTTGAAATAGGCGACCGGCCTTTTCAGAGACATCAAACGATCTTTGGCCATGAAACACCTTTAGCGCTTGTTTATACAAAGACTTCCCCACGGGTGCCAGTTGTCCAAAATCGCCCACAACCACCACTGCCAGACCATCCCATTCTTGCAAGGCCTCTTTGTCGACTTGTTGGTGAATTATTATCACACATATAGATATGAGCGTCGTGTAGTGCGGTGCGTGTGGTGAATTGTTATCACACATATATTTATGAGCGTCGTGTAGTGCGGTGCGTGCGGTGAATTGTGATCACAAATATATTGTTGAGTGTCGTGTGGTGCCGTGCGTGCGGTGAATTGTTATCACACACATATATATGAGCGTCGTGTGGTGCGGTGCGTGTGGTGAATTGTTATCACACATATATTTATGAGTGTCGTGTAGTGCGGTGCGTGCGGTGAATTGTGATCACACATATCAAGGTATGTCTTACGCAAGGTCGACTTTACACAAAACTTCCGAAAATATTTTTATTCGATAAACATGTCGCTCAAAGCAATCTAAACATATTGCGTACCTTGGGTATGCAATTGACCCAGGCATTGAAAAGTTATGGTCGATACCGCTCAGTTATCTCCCATACTTAACCATACATAAGCGGAAACTTAAATCGCTTATATCTCACGATCTAGAAAATCAGAAGTTTTGTGTAAAGTCGACCTCGCGTAAGACATACCTTGATATATTGGTGAGTGTCGTGTGGTGCCGTGCGTGCGGTGAATTGTTATCACACACACACACACACACACACACATATATATGAGTGTCGTGTAGTGCGGTGCGTGCGGTGAATTGTTATCCACACGCACGCACACACACACACACACATATATATGAGTGTGGTGTAGTGCGGTGCGTGCGGGGAATTGTTATCACACACACACACACACATAAATTATGAGTGTCGTGTAGTGTGGTGCGTGCGGTTAATTGATATCACATATATCTTATAGTGTTTCTTGACCGTGGATAACTTTTGAGTCACGAGGTCTTTTCGAATGAAACTTTGCATACATAAAGGTCTTTTATAGACGAACACAACGATATATTGTTTGTTGTGATAGGATAAGTGAAACCCAAAATCTGATACCCATTTCTTGTGGCTATATACGAGCCGTAAATAATAGGGTTTCTTGACCGTGGATAACTTTTGACTCACGAGGTCTTTTCGAATGAAACTTGGCATACATAAAGGTCTTTCATAGACGAACACAACGATATATTGTTTGTTGTGATAGGATAAGTGAAACCCAAAATCTGATACCCATTTCTTGTGGCTATATACGAACCGTAAATAATAGGGTTTCTTGACCGTGTTTGAATAACTTTTGAGTCACGAGGTCTTTTCGAATGAAACTTGACATACATAAAGGTCTTTTTATAGACGAACACAACGATATATTGTTTGTTGTGATAGGATAAGAAACAAGCAGGGTAATATGCATGCACATATCAAGAATCATTGCAAGTACTACAAGCAAGTTATCACAAATACCATTATCATAAATAAACTATTAGGGAAAGTAAAGTAAGAGCATATTATCCACGACTATATCGAACTCAAGGCTTCGGCGTTTCTTTTCAAACTTCGATGAGTTTTTACAAGGGTATCCGTATTCCACATGTGGAACACGAACACACCTCGGACCCCCATGCCTTGCAGAAGACGTTGGAAAGGGAAACTGCCATGAAGGCGGAATCTCTGGCGTACGATCTTCAGTCGTACAAGGGCTTCAAGGATTTCGAAACCCTTCTCACCGAGCAACACGAGGAAGATCTCATCCAGAACGATATGGTGGACCCAGAGATGGCGGAGACTTTCGACCAAGATGACTGATTTATACTTATACTTTCGATTGGCTTTTCTTTTATGCTGATACTTTTATACTGGCACTTTTATGGCTTTTAGTAAATGTTTGATTTATTATTTTCTTTTATATATTTTCTTGGCTTTTTAATTTTGAATATGTGTCTACACACTGTGCACTATCATATTCCGCTAGTACGATGTATCACTAAATAAAATCAGATATAGAAAATCCTGAATTCGCACACGAACTGCTAAATTTAGGGGATTATAATCATAAAATGGTGCTTATATAAGCGTGTTTATGCTTATATAAGCGTCGATATAATATAAGCGTTGACGCTTACATCGACGCTTATATAAGCGTCGATATAACCATTATATCACCTCGACCCACGGTTATATAAGCGCTGACGTTTATATCTCAAAAATCGATATAACTGTCCACCCCTGGGATATACGCGCTGGAATTCACAGTTGGTTTCCGTCTCAATCCTGAAAAAAGTCTGAACCACTGTCATGGTCATATCGTCTCGCATCGCCTCGCGTGTCATCGTCAATTTATTTCACAGGTGCTTTGGACCCTCCCGTCTCCTCTCCTGTATCAATACGGGAATTGTATCGGTTGCTGAATTGCTTATCGATCTATTTTTAAGTCTTTGGGGCTCCGCCCCCCCCCCCTTACGGGCGGCCATGAGCGAGCTGTCATATATGGTAAACATTGCTATGTGCACAAAGACGACTACTCAGCCAACTTACAAGTGCAATGCTCATTAACCCCTATGGAGCGGTTTGTACCGTATACGGTACAACCACTTCAAACTCTAAGCTTGGATTCATTTCTCAGTCCGATATCACTTGTCGGAATCGGCCATACAAGCTTCGCACATCCGTTGCAATAGGTATATCTAATACTCAACAATTTATTCTACACATATACTTAGTATATATATCTCAACCAAGGGCAATTTTGTTGTAGTAAAATTCCCAAAGTTGCTTATTTCTAGGGATGAAAATTGGGTCAAAAGTATCTTAAAGTGTGCGAAATCGAGGTGTAGATGCCATTCATCGACAAGGATTGGTTGGTTCAGTGACCACTGTCATATAAAATGACCATGCACCTCATATGGGCAATACTTACTTTCCCAACAGTCGATTTCCCCCGAAAACAAACAATATGGCCTTAAGTACGGAAAATATTTGACAAATGATGTTTTTGTTGTTGTTTTTTGGTGTTTTTTTCACCTTATGGCATGAATATTTCGATGTATTGGTGCGTTTAACTACAGCCACCATGGTCCCTTAGGTGGAACACAACCCGCCCCCATGGGGTAATAAAGAAAAAAAACGCTTGGTCTAGGGCGTGAAACAGGGTCCATGTGGTCCAAAAATGTCTGACCATGCATGGACCTCGCATGGACTTGCCAAATAACCCGTTGAACCACTGTGGGACCGCCGGCATGGACCCGTAATGAAGCCTATGGGACCGACGCACAGGTGTTTTTGCCTTTTTTGCGCAAAAAAGTGCATTTTTGGGTTACGCGTTACACATGGACCTCACTTGGACCGACCAGTGTTAAAGGCTCGCTCTCACGCTGCCCCCATGAAAATCAGCGGGTCCCCGAGATTTACAAAAAAAAACGCTTGGTCTAGGCGTGAGACAGGGTCCATGTGGTAAAAAGTGTTGTTTTTTGCTGTTTTTGCTGCTTTTAGGGGCCTGTAACTAGTTGCATGCCTGGAATGGGGCCATGATAGACCCTAGGATCCATCCTTACTGCTCGAAATCGGTCGGAACTGGCCTCAGACGAAGTTTGGTTTTAAGATCTTGCAAGGCATGCTTGGGTCGAAAAGCCAGCTGGAGCCCCCAGTGTTAAGGGAGTCGAATACAGTACCGCATTTTGAAGACGTTTGGGAGTATTTGCCGGAGTCCTTCTACAAAAAAATGGTTTTCTTAACGTAGAAATTGCGCAAATGTACCTAAAAGTACAGCTCTCCCCCTGCAGTATTCCGTAAGTTATCACAGGTCCGTGGTTGAACGCGCGGAGTCGTTCAAAACGCACTAAGATACCAAATGTGCCAGGGGCACTACGACATATACTCGGAATGATGTTTTTTATTGAACGTGCAAAGGTGCACAATTCAGTTTTTATAATATACTGGATCAGGGCCAAACTGAGGTGCAAACGATAGTTTCGGTTCCGAGTTCTGAAGGCCAAGCACTTCTCAAGTGCTCTACTTATTCACTCGTAACTCGGGCTGTAGGGTCAACCACCCGGGCACCCGATGTCACACCACGGCCCAACGTTCCATTCCTGGTCCGATTTCATTTCTAATTCCGATTCGTCATTCTCGATTCAGATGTCACATCGACGGGCTGACACGATGACCGTCATACAATACTGTCATAATGTCATACTGTCATACTGTCATACCCCAGACATCGGATACTCGATTTCATCGTCTTTCTGATCCCGATGCGAATCCGACCATCCCCACGAGGGTCTGACTAAGTACCACGATGACCACCCCACAGTACTGTCATACTACTATAGTATCATAGTGTCATAGTGTCATAGTGTCATAGTGTCATACCCCGGACATCTGGTACTCATTCTCATCGTGATTTCAAGCCCAATTTCACTGTCATCGTGTCAATCCCAGATTACTCCCGACGACCCACACATACGCACAGACATATCGGCTCACCACACTGTGCCTCCGGGCACACAAACGCCCCACAGGCGCCCAAGCGCACCACCTACTCAAACGGCGAAATTAGCCAACCATGCCCTTAAGCAAGGACAATAAAAGCGTGGAATGGGTCCACGACCTAGTGAATATACCCCAACCGGATATATTCGGAGTGAGCCTCATAAGGTTGACTGTATTCAGAATATGTATTAAGTGAATAGATATCGGATACCGAAACCTATAACCTAGGCGAAAGTCCCGAACGGTACCTAACGGCATGTGACACAACAGGGACACACACGGGCAACGGTATCCGAGTCAGATCGGACTAGGGGTCTAGTCAGGGGCCTATATACCGGGACTCCCGGGAGGGCTGCCTGGGCTAAACCTAACAGCCACTCCAGGAACTTCTTCGACGTGAATAAGTTGTCAAACCATATGGTATTTCACTCAGTCTCAACTTGTTCAGCCAAATAAAGGCAGCGGTTATGTAGGGGGGAGGCATTCTTCTCCACGACTGGACAAGGGTCATGACGGAAATGGCAGGTGTGCATGTAACCACCGCCAGCAATACAGTCGGCGAGGAAGCCGTCGCGCCTTCACCTTTGTATTTTATTTTGTCCTTCAAAGCAGAGCGGCCTTGGAAGCCGATGTCATTCTCGTCCTTTGAAAGGTGACGTCCAGGTAGCCAGCTACGTTTGCTGTTCTCCACGAGATGGTTCACGAGGTTCTGCACCTTGAAAAAGGGCTTGTTGCGGGATGCGGGTGCGGCGACGTCGACGGGGCTGCTCACGTGGACGAAGGCCTTCAGCTCCTTATATCTGTGCACGTCACGTGCAAATCGATTCGGTGAACACCTTCATCACCATACACAAAGTCGGCATCGGGGTTAGTCCAAAGCAAACGGATGCCAGGTACAGGAGCGAGGCCGTTTCGCACGAGCAGGCCAAGGAACATGTCTATCTCCGCAGGCGTGGCAGGGGTCCACTTTAGAAGTTTGGATAGTGTTCCCCGCCAGCTCCCTTCACGGCTGCGTTCAGGTTGGTGTTGTTTTTCAGGACAACGTGTCGGATCTCGGGGGAAATAAACATATCAAAATACTCGATAGGGTGCGACTGCGATGATTGTAAGATGCCCCAGCTTGGAAGAAGGTCCACCGTCCTCAGGTCCGGACCACTCGGGGCGGCGAAGGCGGAGGTTTTGGCTTGCTCCAAGGTGAGCTCAACCCACTGGGGTGTCACCGGCGGTACTGCGGCACTGCTGGGGGGGACGGTTGTGCCTGAAGAGGTAGGGCGAGTGGATTGTGCAACCAATCCCCACTCGTGTCGAAGGCGAAACAAGATAGTAGTGGGCAGTGTGAAGGTGAGGTTCGCACATATGTATGCGGAGAGCTTGGCCGTCAGGTCCTGCTTATCGCCAGTCTGGAGCAGCTTACGCAGCTTGCACTGCGCCTTCAAGTCCTTCACGACCAGCGTGCCGATCTGCTCCATGTCAGAGATCAACGTTACCGCATCAGTAACGTTTGTAACTGTGGAAGCCTGAGCGGTTGCAGCGGGTTCACCGCCCTCGGCCGAACCTCCAACGTCGACGTCGCCAGAGGAGGTATCCTGCGGCTCCACCACACTCTCCACGGCGGGATCCGAGATGTCAACACAGTCGGTGGGGCTTTCACTGAGAGTAGTGTGATCAGCTAGTAACACGAGTGGATCATCGGAGCTGACGGCGGTGGCCTCAGTGTTGTCGATATGCCCAAACACGGGGGACGTGATATCGGCTCGTTCCTTGACCACGCTCTGACCACCGTTGAGAACAGGGAAGGCGCTGGGGGGAGAATTCTCTTTGTTGACGTCCACATGTTTACTATTAGGGTCCGGAGGGTCGCTTACAATCTCAGAAGTAACATGCTCAACACTTTGGGTTTCGGGCACTGGCAGTCCTAAACTGATGGTGTGGTCACCTTGGGGAAGTGGTGTCCCTAAAGGTACACGATGAAGAGTCTTCTTCACAGTCGTGGCACAACATGAGCTCAACGTCATTGGTCTTTGGAGGAGAATCTGAATCTTCAAACTCACAAGGCTCGCCACATTCATCCAGGACAACTTTGGCACCAGTGTAAAACTCCGAAGTAATAGAACCGGTGGCCTCGTCAAGGGCGTCGATAGTGGTCATATACGCGTGGAAAATATTGTTGAAGTGCTGGACATTGGGTACTAAGAAAAAGTGCATATTCCTGTCACTGACGCGAAAAGTTTTAGTTCCAAATAGGTATGTGTTAGCGCTTTTCCCACTGTTTTCAAAGCCGTTTTTTGAGTCTTATCTTGACGATATGGACATTTGACATTCAAATTCAAAATTTCCCATGTCCCTAGGACCCATTGGGGCCCAAAATAGGGAATTTGCACCAATGGCATCATTCTGGTGTATGTGGTACACTGTACAAATATAGCAGGAAATTTTAGTTCCGGGGGGTTGGAACCGGTCCAGTAAAGAGATATATAAACTCTATGACGGTCCACCCCCCAGAACTGGTGGGACGCGGACGGCAGGCAGGGTGCCGTTGGCGTGCTCTAGCGGCGTGTAGCTCGATGCCCAAGGCAAGATGCATTGTGGGGATGTCGAAGGACATCAGGTGGGATGTGGGACTACCGCGCCTTGCCACATCCCACCCTCGGGACACCCCTAATTCTAGTGCAAAAGGTTGTTGATGTAGACTGTGGTAGGTGGGGGCACTGGAGGGGGTGTGACCCGAGCATGGTTGCGCTGACGGAACAGGGCGTAGCGAGCGAACCGCTTCGATTCGTGCGGCGTGCGAGGTGTCCCAACACACTAGAAGAGTGGCGGAATAATACTTTCGGGGTGGTTGGTGGGGGGCAGGGCGGTGGGGAGGTTCGAAATGCATGCCAACTCTCAGGGTTCGGGTGGTACGCGTAGCTGTGATGGATCGCCTTATTGAGGATCGGTTGGATCTGCAAAGTCCAGCGGGATGGGAGAGCAATCATCCCGGATCCACCGCGCTGCAGCATATCATCACAGTGGCCACCAAACTAGAGCGCAGCGAAGCTCTGACTGCAGCGCGAACCTCTCCCGCCTCTGCACCTGCGAACCGAAATCCTGCCTGGAGGAATGGTTGCTCCTCCTCAAGACTTAACGCAGTGCAGGACGCTGGGGAGGAAGGCGCTACTGACCTCGACACCGCGGACCTTCGAGTGCAACACGCTGTGCCTCCCAGTCCTGCAGGATTGACCAGGCCGCCACGCCGATGCTACGTCTGCAACTCTGACTCCCATTTATGGGCTAACTGTCCCGACGAGGCCAAGAAACGAGCCTGGATTGCTGACGCCCCAGCTCGTTTGGCACGCCGCCGCGCTGCAAATGAATCCCATATCGCAGCGCTGGAGAGAGAATGGGAGGATTTGGAAGATGAAGCTGAAGCGCTGGAGTATTTTCAGAACGAGGAATCGGCCGCAGCGTCCTCCTCGGGTCAGCAGTCTGCGGAGGAGGAGGACTGAATGTCCTCCCGCCGGCGGCACGCCGGCGACAGGGCGGTATGGGTAACCGCCCCTGGGCAAGAAGTACAGCTTTCGCCCACAACCGAGGGAATATTCAGAAAGATCCTCAACCACCTCCCAACCCTCTGGCTGCTCGAGGGTATGGATTCACCTGGTCTGTCGATCAGAGGCGACAACGCCATCTCGACAGAACCAGGACCCTACGGGATGAACCCTCGTTGACCAGGACCGCTGTTTATACAGCGAACCTTTCCACTGAGCAGGGCCGGCGAGAACATCACTTGGTGTCCCGGCGCCATCAGCGGTCGCCACGAAGATCACCCACTTCGTCGCCTGAGCGCTCCAAGCCTCCCGTTATGTTCAGTGTGGATCGCACCCTTGGAACTGGTAACCACTGTCCAGCTCCACGACGCGAGCGTGGCGAAACGCCCCGCGTTGAACCCCCAAACCTTGGGGATGACCCTAACCCTAACCCTAACCCTAACCCTGAGACATCCGTACTGGCATCACTGGATGAGGATGATGGTCAGGAGGAGGAGACCCAGTGGACCTTCAACCCACTCAACACCCCCTGGCGTAAAGCTCCTCGACCGCGGGTACCGAGAAAGGCTCCGGTGGAGCGTATGCGCGCCTTGCGGCAGCGGATGCAGGATGTAACGCTGCCCGCGGTTTCACACCCTCTGGACGACAGTGGGGAGGAAGGGGGTGGAACTTCAAAAACTGGTCCAGCTTCAGAACCCCCACCTTTTAAACTTCGACCTGAGGTGTTCCCTTCGACGTCTCGACCAGCAGCGTGTCCAGCCTCGGCAGAGAGTGCGTCAGCCTCAAGCGCAGCGCGCACTACGAGCGCAGCGCGCAAGCGCACTGGGAAACCTCGCAGCAGAACCCCGAAGACTGTACGAGAACGACTGCGGCATGAGGCAGAGGTTACGAGGTTGGGAGAGGAATCACCGGGACTTCGAGCAGAGTCACTGGCTGATCGCACGCGAGCTTGGAGAGAGATGACGCACCCGGAGCACATGGCCGCGGCGGCGCTGGTAAAGGAGAATGAGAAATGGAGAGATGCATGGGTGCCAGAAGGGTGGCGCAGATACCGCCGCCGCTGGTACAGATGGCATGGGAAGGTCACCCCTGACCTGACGATAACCGAAGGAGCAGTTCAGCTATCTCTGGAGACCGAGTGCGGTACTATTCCAGGTTCTGGTGGAGATGTAGAAATTCCAGACGCCTGGTGCAGCCTATACCGGGTGCACCAATGGAACCAGCGAGAAAGGGAAGCTGCGGAGGAGGCCGCTACCATCGACAGAAAATGGTGATCAACCCTCCCTGGACTCAGCGGAACCATCAGATGCGAATTCAGAGGCAACTCTGGATTTGACCCTATCTCCATCCAGTTCTCAGCCCGCAACTTCCGGGGACATTTCAGACCTCGAGGACTCCCAGCGGTCGCTCAACTTCACGCAGCAGCTGATGGAGCGACAGTTGGCCGCCGCCAGATCGGAGAGCAACCAAAGTGTGATGACAACGGTGACAGAAGGAGTGGAGCCGACTCCCCTGAAACCATTCCAGGAGGAAACCCACCTGGAACTGCTACTGACCATTCAGAAACAGCAACGCCACCGTCTGCGGCCGATTCTGGAAGGTAATAAAGCAGTGGCAGCACCGGCAAACGTCACCGACGCCCCGGCTGCTCCGCGGGAAGAAGAACCTACCTCCTTCACTCAAAATTTCGAACCAGAAGATAACTCTGGGGAGGATGAGATTGTCCTCCAACCCCTTCGCTCTTACCCTCTAGAAAGCCGCACGCAGAGCCGCGCCAGACGACGAGCTCAAGGACAGGAGCGACGCGCTAAGGAGCGGCAGCAACAAGCAGAGCGCGACCTGGAGGGTGGGTGGTATTTTGGTCCGGATCCTCTTCCTCAGCCTGCACCACCTCGTACAAGACCTATCCGGTCTAAGCAGCGCGTACCTTTGCATCACCCAGTGCGAGCAGCCATCTGTGCACATCTGCGACGCGATGGTCAAGTAATGTGGAACCAGGACAGCCAGCTGACTGCGGTTCGGGACAAAGAGGGAACGCTGCTATTGGTGTTCTGGGCCTTGCTGAAGGGACAGCGAGTGCGCGTGCTGGTGGATTCTGGTGCCTCGGATGAATTCATCTCCAGTGAGTGCGTCAAGAGATTGAACCTCACGGTTCGCGCTAATGGGACGCCGCTGAACGTTACCCTCGCGGATGGGTCAGTGCAGACCTCTGCGCAAGTCGCTTACGGCAAGCTGACAGCGGAGACTTCAGAAGGGACGTACTCCGAGGTCATCAAGATGCGAGTACTTCCTCTGGGCATCAAAGTGGGTATTGTACTTGGAGGAAGGTGGTTGAGACACCTCTCGCCGGTCACGCTGGACTATGATGGGTGGGGATCAGTCAAGTTTCGTCATCATGGCAAATCCGTGCGGATACGGGGATGTTCGCCGGGGCGTAGCTCCACGCGCAAAGGCGAGAGAACCGCCATGGCTCTGGAACCGATGGTGATGTTATCAGCGGCCCAAGCGAGCAAGGAGATCAAAGACTATCGGCGCAGGTACGCGGGAACGGACAGCGCCGCGACACCACACGACATCTTAGTGACCTATGCGACACCTTTGGTAGGGACTTCGATGTTATCAGCGGTGGCCACCAGTGAGAATTTGGAGGACCCTTCCATCTCCCCAGAATGGAGAAAGAAGTTTCAAAAGCTGACCGAGTCCTTTTCGCCTCGAGTAATTCGTGAAGCGCTGCCCAACTTTGACGCCCTGCGAAAAGATGAAGTGGCCCATGTGAGACTGCAAGAGGGCTGGAATGGCATCGCGCCCGCTAAGAGACCCTATAAGATGTCCATGGTGGAGCTGACTCAACTGCGAGAACGCCTGGATGAACTCCTGAGCAAGGGCTACATCAGGCCTTCTTCAAGTCCGTTCGCTGCACCAGTGCTGATGGTTCCCAAGCCTGGGAAACCTGAAGTACTCAGAATGGTCTGCGACTTCCGAGCAATCAACAGCCTGACCGTCAAAGACAAATATCCACTTCCCGACATTCAGCAGTTGTTCGACTCCATGCACGGGGCCAAGTACTTCTCCTCCTTCGATGCAGTTGATGGGTTCTGGCAGATGGCCATGGCGCCTGAGGATGTAGAAAAGATTGCGTTCACCTCCCCCTATGGCTCGTATGAGTGGTTGGTGATGCCCATGGGGTTGACCAACAGTCCTTCCTGCTATCAGCGACGCATGCAGCGCGCTCTGGGACATCTTCCTTTTGTAAGAATATTCCTGGACGACTGCATCCTCTTCAGCAACACCTTGGAGGAGCATCTTTCCCACCTCCAGCAATTTTTGGAAGTCTGTGAGAACCAGGGCATCTACCTCAAGGAGTCTAAGTGTCAGCTACTGCAGACCCAGATACGCTTTCTGGGGCACGTTATCTCACGTGAAGGAAGTCAACCTCAACATGACAAGCTGACCGCCATCAGGGACTGGCCCGCTCTGGAAAACGCCACGCATGTGCGTCAATTCTTGGGGTTAGCGGGGTACTACCGGCGGTACATGCTGGGCTTCTCCGAAGTAGCACAACCTTTGACCCAGCTCACCAAAGGGGATGTCGCTTGGCTATGTATGGGGACCCATGCAGCGTTGGGCCTTCGAGGAAATTAAGAAGGCGCTATGTTCTTCCCCCACTCTGGCGCTACCCGATATGAAAGCGGCGGCCGAAGGACGGCATCCTTTCGTAGTACAAACTGACGCCAGTGGAGTGGCGCTGGGGGGTGTACTGATGCAAGACGTGGGAAATGGATTGCAACCTATCGCCTTTGAGAGCAGACAGTTTAATGGAGCAGAGCAGAACTACCATGCTGGCGAAAGAGAACTCTGCGCTCTCCATCACTGCACTACGCAAACTTGGAGACACTACCTCATCTGGACCGAGTTTCAATTGCAGGGTGACCATAAACCCCTAGTCTGGCTAATGGCACCTGGACAACCTCTCAGCCGACGCCAAGCCCGATGGTACATGGATCTAGTGGAAGTAGGGGTACCCGAGATGGAGTACATCCCTGGAGCGCTACTCTGGGTTCCAGACGCTCTGTCCAGGCGACCCGACTACAAGGAAATCTCCGCGAGAGAAGGACTGGTAGAACCTGGCTTTGTGCATTACTGGGAAACCGCAGCGACCCCCCTCGGCCGCGAACACTGTCAGCAAGTTCAGACCTGCAGCTGGTAAAGAGTCTCGCCAAGGACGCGCTCCACTGGGAGTGGTAGATCCCAACAAGTTGGAGGAGCGTAAGTCCAACAGCGCCAAGAACAAAGATCCTGACTCAGTCCTCGCGTACAGTGGGGCTCTCACCTTGATGGACTCCCCCCAACTCTGGCTGGACGCACTACATACATTGCAGCTGGCCGAAACCGGGTACGAGGAAGCAACTCTGGCAGTTCAGACGCGCTCTGGCAAATTGACAGCTTCCTCGCCTCCTTCTCCCAGGAAGACCCCTGCTGGTAACTCCGCGACGCCGAAGTGCAGCGAGGCCTCAACCAGACTCCTGGAGCCCAGCGACCGACAGGACTGGAAGTTCCGTGCGGACATGTTCGATTTCTTGAGTCAAGAATATGGACCTTTCGAGGTGGACGCCTGTTGCGACTTGGGAGGAAAGAATCGTCAGGTTAATCGCTACTGGACGGACTGCTTGAAGGAAAACTGGCGAGGGTTGAACGTCTGGTGCAATCCTCCCTTCTCCTCCAACCATTTGACCATTGAGGCCGTACTGAGGAGATATGTGGAAGAATGGCGTCTGGACCCTGAGAATACTTCAGCTCTCTTTGTCCTTCCTGATTTTCAGTCTCGCATGCCCCAGTGGCGGCAGTTGTTCAGATCTGCGGGAATGAGAGTGGAATACATTATACCCACACATGACGCTCAAGGAGAACCAGTGCAGATGTTCGCTGCTCCGGATGGAGCCCTTCTGGATCTTCCTTGGCCTCTGCTAGTGGTGTACGCCCCGCCAGCTCGACAGCGTGTCAAGCGGGAAAGGAGGACGAGTTCACCTCCTCCCATCGTGCGTACTGGAGAGGCGGCCAGCGTCCGAGACCTGCATCAGCAGATATCAGGAGGCCAGTTTCTCAAAGCTCTGCAAGCGGAATATGGGCGACCTGGTCCACTACAGACTTTGAGGAAGGAAATCCAAGAAGCTCCGCATCAACGCACTCGTGACTTCTGCGTGGTGGGAGATGTTTTGTGGAGGGTGAGCGCTGGACGCTATCAGTTGGTACTGGGAGAAGATTCACCGCTTCGCGAGGTAGTGCTGCAAGAAGCGCATGCATCTGTTTCAGCTGGACACGCGGGCAGGGACAAAACTCTGGAACGGGTACTGCGACGCTTCTGGTGGAAAGGGGCGGCGGAAGATGTGGGACGCTGGGTTTCATCTTGCGCTATCTGTCAAGCGGTGCGACCGCGAAATTCCTACCCGGATGGATTGCTGAACCCCCACACTATTCCTACGCGACTATGGCAAGTGGTCAGCGTGGACTTTGTCACCGGACTCCCAGTCACGGCGCGGAATCACGATGCTTTTGCTACTTTCACTTGTAAGCTCAGCAAAATGGTTCACATTATCCCCTTGAACTTCCAGGACAGCTCCGCTGAGTTTATAGCTCGAATCTACTTCGACCACATCTGGAAACTACATGGTACTCCTATGAAGATTGTCTCCGACCGGGACCCTCGTTTTCAGGATGCTATGTGGAAGGAGTTGATGAGACTTATGGGAACCAAAGTGGCCTCCACTACGCCTTACAACCCTCGTTCGGACGGACAAGCTGAACACACCAACCGCGTGGTAGAAGACATGCTACGGTCTTTCGTAGGCAGCAATCCGGAGGACTGGGACTTGTGGTGTGCTAACGTAGAGTTCGCCATAAATGATACGCGGAGCGATGTGACTGGCTTTACCCCGTTTGAGTTGGTTTTGGGGCACTCTCCTATGTCGCAGCTGGACCTGTTCCTGCAAGCGGCTGCAGGACAACACTCCAAGCGCAAGGGTGGAGAAGGTACCTGCACACGAGATGGCTAGTAAATTCGCGGCTCAACTGGAGGACGCCCGCACTAAGCTGGAACTGGCGCAGCAACGCCAGCGACATCAGTTTGACCAGCGTCACACCGCCAAATCCTTTCAGTTGGGAGACTTGGTCTGGGTAGATGCCAAGCATCTCACTGAAAATATCATGAACCGCGAATCCTTCAGGAAGCTGGGACCTCGCTGGCACGGGCCCTTACCCATCACTGAGAGGTTCTTCAGTGACCAGCAGCGAGAGCTACCCGAAATTGACAGAGGCGCCCCGGTGGCTTATCGGCTCAAATTGCCCCCTAATGTCTGTTACCCATCTGTTGGCTATAGCCAACATTAGGGCCCCTTATGTTGGCTGGAGCCAACATAAGCCTTGCTGACAATGCCGGGAGCTGTCGGTATCGGATTGTACATTTTATTAGCTCAAAATGACGGCGGGGATGTTCTCTTTCACACATGCGTTAACAACATTGGGACGCTCGAAATCATCGGCGAGAATTTGGGTTACTATTCAAGAGAATGTGAAATTTTGTGAAATTTTCAAGGAATTTTGGGTGTTTATATACCCATGTTACTTCGATCGATATTTTGAGGGTCAAGATGAACTCGGATGAAAGTTTTGACAAGACACTTCAGAAAGAGCAGCTCGAGATCTTGACAACATAGGTGTCCGATTTTTCAATGCCCTTCTCATGCCGCTCACATTGCACAATTTTCTTATGTTGGCTGCAGCCAACATAATGAGCATTTTGTATTTTCGCGATCATTCCCTTAACTCTAGGGCACAATTATGCAAGCCCCCATGGGTGTAAGAAGGTATACCACGTATTGACATTTTTTTAAAGGTCTAGTAGCCCTTCAAACAACATTACTTTGGAGCAATATGTACCATTAACCATGAGTAATATGCTTCGGAACTTTGGGTGTTATGTTGGCTGCAGCCAACATAAAGATGGGTAAGAGACACTAAATGGCGTATCCACGACGTCTTTGCGCAGCATCGCCTCAAGGAATACCGCACCGCGGATGAAGCTTTTGCGCCGCGTCGGCAAATACCTACTCCTGCCAAGGTTCTCGTGGATGGACAATCCCAGACACATGTGTCTAAGATTTTGCTCGAAGAGTGAAACCTACGCGAGGAGGCAAGGAAGTAGAAGAATTTCTGGTTCGTTGGACTGGGTACTCTAATGCTCATGATTCCTGGAAGACTCGTGAGTCGTTGAACTACGGGGGTGAACTCGAGCAGCTCACCGAGTTCGAACAACTGCGACTTTCCCGAGAAGGACAAGCCCGTGAAAAAGCCTTACAGGAGGTCAGAATGCAGCGGAAGCAAAGGCGGGAACGCGCCAGAGCTCTAACCTTCCTGGACACCTCTGATGAAGGGGAACCCACTTCTCTGGACAACTGCCTACCTTGGGAACAATACTGTCGCTCCTCTGACGCCTTTGTGACGCATCTGGCTCTTCTGGACTCTGTGGTCTCGTCACGCGAGTTGCGACTGCTAGTACTTTTCAGTGGTACAGGTAGTGTGGAGAGAAGTTTCCTGTCATGTTATCCGAAGAGCACCGTGGTCACCGTAGATCATGATCCTCGCTGGCAACCTACCTACGCTGAGAAGGTACAAGACTGGGACTTCAAGCGTTACGCGCCTGGTTACTTTGACGTCATCTGGGCTAGCCCACCGTGCACAGAATACAGTCAGGCTAAGACCACTGGGGTGCGACAACTGCGACAGGCTGATGCCTGTGTACGCCGTATGCTCCAAATTTTCGATTTCCTCAAACCCAAGCATTGGTTTATGGAAAATCCGATGGGCAGGTTTCCCTTTGCGCTGCGATTTCGACCCGTAGTTCGCCGTTCCCTACTCCGTTGTATTGCTCTTACTGTATGTATGGCACTGGCTACCGCAAGCCTACTTGCATCTGGACGCAGTCGCCTCCTCCGGTGGACCTGCGGTACTGTACGATGGATACTCCTTGTCTTCACCAACCGACTCTGGGATCACATCCGGAAACTGCTCAACTGGGGCCTCATCCTGGGCAACAAGGAGCGGGAGTCTCCGCTGCTGTATACCCTCTGCCCTCTGGATTGCTTCGCCAACTCTTCGAGCACCTGTTCGATCAGAAAAACATATCACGCATACATACGCATGGCTGATCTGTGTCTGGATCTTAGCTGCTGTACAAATGACTATGAGTTATCATCTCTTTGTACTAACAAGCTAAGAGGTGAGGAGTTGTGCCAGGGAACACTGGCCATGTCAAGCCATTCGATTGGCATATTGTATTTATGCGCAGTGGGGCAGTGAAATGGCAATGGGCTCGGAAGGGGACTCCCGAGCCATTGACTGCGTACTATGGGGAGCGAAAGCCTGGGCTCGATTATAGCTGGCAGCATATTATCGTCCACCCTTCTGGAGCGCTACGCCGCTGGGAGCGTAATAGGGGCGGTGGCTGGTTTCTGGAAGACGCCACTCGAGCGAAGGAGCCTGCAGCGACATTTTCATTACCGCTCAGTAATGCGTACTGGGAGGAGGCGAGGGTGAAGGACGAGTATGAGTATCGCGGGATTCCATACACTGGGCGTAAGTCTTTGCAATCGACGCCTACGAACAGTGACGATTCGGGTACAGGTGCTGTGACCTGGAGTAAGGAGAAGCTACCAGATTCGGATGACAATGATGACGCAGGTGTCACGGACAGTAAGCATGACATGGATACTGCCAGTCCGAAATGGGTGCCTGACTCGCCTGAATATGATGACACCGAGGATGACGTCAGCGAGTTCGATGACTTGGTAGCTGACGATGCTGAAGAACAAGCTGAAGCTCGAAAGTTGAAGAGACTGGGACTGCAGTTGATCATGGATGATAAGGGTGAACTTATCTGGGTGCCAAAGGGCACCTCCCCGACCTCACCCGTTCAGCCAGAGGATCAGCCTATCACCGAGCAGAAGTCTGAGGCCATATCTGAGGATGCTCCAGCCTCTGTGGTGGAGACTGTTGATGTGAGATGAGACTTTCAGCCCCCCCCATAAGGTGGGGGGCAGTCACACTCTCTCTGATCACCCCTTGACCCGAGGTGCCACGTCAGCTTGCTTCTCTCTTCACCGTTCCGCGATAATAAAACCCCAAAGTTATTTTATTATCTCATCTTAGTCTGCAGTGGTGTCACTCCCTGCTAGTGCTTCCGTCAGTCTAATATATAATATATATTAGCCTTTTCTATCAGGTTATCGGTCCACCATCTTTGGTGTGGCATCCTTTTCTCGGCAACTTTGATCACGCACGTAACCTGCACGTAACCTCCGCACGTATCTCGGAAATTTGTAATTTTTCGACCAACTTCAACCGAATTTAACGAGACCTTCGCCCCTACGTATCGGCGTTTTTGATTTCGCCGCATCTCTGAACTTTCAACGGACATTTACGCCTTCAACACTCTGGCCAGCAGCGCCTCCGCTGCCGGAAAATTGGCTTGCCGCACGACGTTTTTGACCTCACCGCCGTTTTCCTCGTCGAATTTCACCCAAATTTGACTTCTTCATCGCTCGATTTAGTTAGTTTTACGGAAAGTTACGTTCACACCAAGCACCCAAACGCGCTCTCGACTATCTGGCCAGCAGCACCGCTCCTGGCGGGAGAATGGTTTACCGCACGACGTTTTTGACTTGACCGACGTTTTCCCCGCGAAAATCTACCCTAAATTGACCCTTTCATCGTTTGATTTGCTTAGTTTTACGAGAAACTCGCTTTTCGCTTGGGAACCCTAATTTTGGGTTCGCAGATTCTGCGGTCAGCAGTCAGTGGTCAGCGACCATGTCCATTGGACCTCATCGTGCGCGTATGGCCGCTGTTCGTTCTGCGTTGGTCTCTCTTCGATTACGTCGACAACATTCATGGCTTTGGTCTGGTGGTGTCTGGTGGTGCTTGCGCACCAGACACCAAGCACGACTCCGACATTTTCGCCATCGACAACGAGTGCTATGACTCCTACGAGAGCGCCTCACCGCATTCCTCGCCTTCGCGTTGTGTGCTACCTCACTACGATGTGGTGGTGCTTGAGAACGCCTTTCGTCTCCCACCCCCACTTCCTCGTGCGTTCGACACCTTTGTGTTCGAGCCACTTTCCGCATTTCCCACATTCCTCCCCCTCTGCCACTTGCCTCTGGTGGTGCTTGGCCACGTTACGCCATGGCCGCGCATAGGTATTGGTTGGTATCTGAGGGGGCGATCTGGTTACCGCCTTTCATGGGGTCGCAGCCCGTCGCCAATGCCACAATCGACCTACCACCAGACGGCATCACGGTCAAGTGGTGTGCAGCACTGAATTGGACAGACACTTGCGGTGAACAGCTCTAGCTACGTAGTGCAGTAGTTTCGGACTGCAAGAAGGCCCATTGGGCCTGTAACTGCTGCCTATTTTTGCCTAGGGTTTAGGTTTGGGGTGCAGGCTTGCCTGCCTTGTTGTGGCACCTCACGCCTTCGGGGTGAGGTGGTGTGATGTGAGATGAGACTTTCAGCCCCCCCCATAAGGTGGGGGGCAGTCACACTCTCTCTGATCACCCCTTCACCCGAGGTGCCACGTCAGCTTGCTTCTCTCTTCACCGTTCCGCGATAATAAAACCCCAAAGTTATTTTATTATCTCATCTTAGTCTGTAGTGAATTGTGGTGTCACTCCCTGCTAGTGCTTCCGTCAGTCTAATATATAATATATATATCAGCCTTTTCTATCAACCGTTCAAGTACAACCGAAGGAACCATCTGGGCCAGATATTGGATTGACTTCAATGAGTGAAAATAATGCTGGGGTGTCCGAAGTGACGAAGAGGCAACCCAGGAAATATCCTGCCTGTTGGACAGCTGAGCACATAGCTTATTTGGAATGTACCCGAGGCAGTGACAGTGATGATGAAGAAGTGCAGGACGTGGCTCCTCGTAGGAAGAAGGCAAAGGCCAACAAGGGACAATGAAATCAACTGTCTTGATTAGGATTGTCCAAATGCAGATTCTCTGATTAGGATTTGTATAGGTGGCAGATGATGATATGCCAGCCGACATGGGACAGATCGATCAGAGATATCAAATGCGCGCCTTGAAAGTATACGTTGTAAGACATGAATTCTTGCCCAGTGGAGGCTGTTCTAGCTTGAAGTAATTATTTGGAGGAGTTGTTGCTCAACCTGTTAAAATACTGGTCAATCTTTCCTGCCATAAAGATATTGCAATTGCTTAATTGTAGCCTTGTTCAGTGACACAACTAAATTCGGCCCGCCAGTCGGGAGCTCACGCGGCCAACCGCCGATGTGGCAATCTCGGCATCATATGTTTCTTTCACGTATTTCGCCAACTTTCACCAAAACTTCTCGCATATCGTTTCGTCGGGAAGAACCGCAAACATCGATGACGTTGACATTCAAGAAGCAACCTTGAACTTCCGATACCAAGGATAACTTCCACTTACTATACACACACAATTATCACAAATATGGGAGACATATCGGCAACAAACAACACAAAAGGATTCATTCCTTAACCCTACGTAGGTAGGCAGAAGACATAATGTGTTTAATGTCTACATATGGAAGTGCAAAAGTCATGGAGATTGGGGATGTGAGGTACATAAATAACCAAAAATTCCTTATGACGAGACCGTCTCAGAGTCCGACAGTTCAAACGTTACCTTGAGATGAATATTGAGACAATCTGGAGATAAAAAGTCCGTCTTCACAACACAAGAACATACGACATCACGACCATTACCACCTAACTGTCCTTTCGGTGCTGCATCCTTCATAACTAGTCGCAAACGGCACGATGCCGCTAAAATCTAAGAAGTTGGGGCATGCTTTTTCCACTAGGAAAAACCGTAATGGAACATACTGGTAGGAGTAGAGCAGCCTTGATGAAGTCGAGTTGAGGGACGGATCTTCATGAAGTATTTCATAATTTGAGCTGAACGGTGCGCGATCTAAACGAACAGTCGGGCATGCCCCTACGAGTCCACAGCAGGTAGAAAAGTTGTGCATTGTGCATCCCGTCCCCGAAAACGTGTGGGTATGGTTCGGTACTACGAGTAACTCCATTTCGTATTCTATTACGATGGAACTCGTCAGAAGCTTAAAGATATGGTCAATCTATGTCGGTGCTGACCAAGTTCGGCACAGCGGATTCACTGGAAGTCTTCGCAAGGTTCAAGGAAGAACGCACAAATTGGTGACTACGTCATGCGCAGACGGGGCGAATACAGAAAGCGCTTCGTCAGCTGATTTTTAGCGGCCAAGGAGCCTACATATTGCTGCCAAAAACTCTCAAGCACTTGCAGCCTTTCTCAATCCTTACATAAAGTAAAACCTTTACAGGAGGATCGGCCATAACAACGCAGATCATCACAATGGGATGTGCAGCATGTCATGCATAATCTGGGCATAAGACCTCATCAAGCGGCTGGCCACAAGAACTCCTAATTGAGACCGAAAGCAGCAAATCTAATTGTCAACAGCGAACACCTCTGGGTTCTCTAGCGCGTAAATAATTTCTTCCTCAAGGTCTTCGGGATCTATCCACTCGACGCTCTCCTCGAGAAGCCAACCCTTTTGCATATCGGTCAATAAGTTAGTGTATGCTAATTTTTCGCGGAAAGCATCCTCGCGGAGCCTTCGTTCCTCCTCCTGCGTACCGCAAGACACCAACCTTACTAAATCCAACCAAGAACGTTCACTGGCAAAGTGTTTGGATTCAGCAGTCAAATATTAAACCTTATCTACAAGCAGGGTGAAGGAATATTATCTCGCAAGTCGATAGTTCGTGAAAGGGCAAACAACATCTTCGTCAGGTCAGTTGCAACTAGAGTCACCCAGCTCTTGCAGACATCAACAGGTTGACGCGCGAATGCACGGCCGTCCTCACAAAAAGACTTGTTCGAAACGAAATCTCGTTTGATCCAGGATCCAACAATACCTTTTCCTGCTTCAATAAGCGCTGCTCGGCAAGATTCGCCTGCACTTGCGCTTTCTTGGCCAGCTTCCTTTCGGCTTTCTCTGCTTGCACAACAGCGTCTCTTTCAGCTATCTTGCGTTCGAACTCTTCCTTACGTCCTTGTTCAAGTTCTTTAACCTCCTCGGCAAAGCGCTTGCGCAGCTCGGTCATCTCGTTCTTATATTTCGTTCGTGCCTCCCTCTCTGAGTAGCAGGGAGAAGACGCCCACCCTCGCACACAAAGTGGCATAACTTTGTCAACAAGAGCGCTCGATGAGGGCGCTGTTGTCAAAGCTCTGCGTATGGAATTCATTTCTGTGTCAGGAATTTAATCACACTTTGCAATATTTTCTACTTTTCAAATTTGTTTGATTGTCCTGCCCGACGCTTGCATTCACTTTTTAAAAAAAAATGGGGCTCTCATTATCGTATGATCATCGTATGAACAATTAGGTTTAAGGCGCGAGCAAGCGAAGGCAAGTTGCGCAAGACGAACGGAAGACGAAGTGCGAAGAGACTACAGTGACACATCAACAGTCGAGCAGAGCTCCCTCCTACCTCGGCTGCGGCTCCTCTCTCTTGAGGGACGTGTCACAGTAGTTCAACAGTTGAACAGTAGAGGTCTCAATCGAATGTCTTTAGGGCGCCCCTTTTTACAGTGTAGAAGTACGTGACAATTCCGGCGTACAACACAGGCGGGCGGGCGGGTTTTAATAGTGGGAATCGTTAACACTGGGCGTAACACTTAGCCCCATACGGAAGGCATGGACGCACCTATATTGGGGCCTTGGGAGCGGGCAAGCACCCCTTTCCAAGCACCGCCCTCCAAGCACCCCCTTCCAAGCACCCTTCCCGCAAGCTTCCCAAGCACCTTCCAAGCACCGCCTTCCAAGCACCGCCCTCCAAGCACCGCCCCTCCATGGTGAAGATATGAGATCACGCGGTGGCAATATGATATCATATCGAAATATTGTGGTGATACGAAATACTGCGGATTCATGAATTGTAGCGCGGGTGAAGTGAAATAGCGTGAGAAATGGCAGATATATTGCTGGACTTCGGGTTTAGGCTTAGTTATTATGGGCTCTGACTAGCCCCTAGCCTGACCCTGCTTTCGTCTCGTGTCCGTGACATCCTAGCACTGTACTGTACAGTAGTACAGTACAGTAGTACAGTCATTGTTTACTGTCTGGGTTTCCGAGAGCATAAAGCCTCGGCCAGACACTGTTTATGAGATTATCAGTTTGATTCCTAGCGAGCTTAGCCGGACAGCGTATCTGTCTTCCTCGCAGGTTATGGCCCGCACCGGCTTTCCGGTGATTCTGATGATGGCACAGCGCCTTGCTGTTGCCATGTTCGGCTAAGTAGGACGTAGGAGGGGTTGAGCGCCCACTTGGGCGGTGGTGTATTACTTTTGCGGTATGGCCTTTTAACATGGCAGTGATGGCGGCACGCGTTGTGCTCGCCTTCGCTGCGCAGGAGATCAGCAGTTGGTGACGGATTGTTTTTTTTATTACAGCAGTATCGTCGCCAGGAGAGTTGATCTGTTTCGTGCGCCGCTGGCTCCGGCGAGGTCGTTCCACACGTGACTTATTTTGGCCGCTCTCATTGTTCCGCTCACGACCTGTATGTTTCGATCTCGTCAGCTGAGACTTCTACAAAAATATCTGGCCGCTGTAAGAGTTCTTACGCCATCTCCCTGTTTAGCTCAACCTTCTCCCCTGTCTCTCTCTATCATGGTTACCACAGCGAACAACATGACGCGGTCTCGCGTCCGTAGATTAGAAACTATTTTCGATGATGTGGGTGCGCAGCATTCTGCGACACCACACACCCCGCAGCTGCCAGCTCCGACCACCGCAGCTGCGAGGGAAGTTCTGGACAAATGCAAGCAGTTGGCTCGGGAAAATTTCGACAGAAAGGTTGCCAAGACCGTTGCCACTAAAATTCTAGGAGAAAAATCGGGGCGCTTTGCAGGGACAGAGACAGACGCGGTGGACATTTTTTCACAATTGATGCATGAGTTACGCACGCAGTTCGTGCTTCAATCATCGGCGTTTGCTCCCCTGTTTGACTTGACCGACATGGCAGTTGAGGCTAGGCATGAGGCCAATGAGTTGCTGCTCTCGGCTCTGACATTTCTGGCTCGCCCTGGCTCACCTGCTCGTGACTGGCTTGAGGCCTCTGGGTCCGACGTTCCTGGAGATGGCAAGCGCGCTGCCCTTGAGGTGGTGCGCATGCTCCAGGAACGCTCGGAACCCTTTGACTCTTTTGAGTTGCTGCTGGCGGTTCGCATCCCCAGCAGCAAAGATCCTGACCGTGGCATCCGCGAGTTCAATGGCCTGTTGAGGGACGTTCAGCGTTCCCACAACTTGCCGGAGGACGCGGTGAAGCGGCAATTTCTGAAGGCTCTCGGCGATTCGTGGCTGTACCGTGATTTGGCTAACTCTCTGGCTCGGGCTGACCAGCGGCAGGGCGTGTCTCTCCTGACTATTCAGGCTCGTGTGCGGGAGCAGTTCCGCCACGGCCTGAAAGTCTCTGACGCCCCTGTCTCTGCTCTGTCATTCGGCGATGGCGCGTCTGACCTGGCTGCGGCGTTGTCCAGTCTGCAGAAGCAGCTGGAGCGCATGCAACAGGACATTCGTGACCTGAAGCGGCAGAAGCGGGAAGGGCCACCGCCTGCGGGCAAGCACCTTACCCGCTCTGCCGCTAAGCATCATCGTGCTGGTGTTCGGCCACTTGGCACCGCTCCTCCTGTCTCATTTGACAAGAAGAGTGGTGCCTTCGTGCCCCACTGCAGGAATGCGGTGTGTGCACGGAGTGGTTTGAAGCACTGGCATGCTGAATGCCCCAACGGCGGTCTTCACTCTGCCCACTATTGTGGTGCGGTTGAAGACTATGAGACTGACTGCTTGGCTGTTCGTTTCCAGCGGTTCTATGACGCTGGGGATGAACATGCCTTCGAGTCGCTCTGCACGATGGAGGGTCGCCCAGAGGTGTGCGAGCTGTCGGCACATTCTTTTGTGACGGCTGAGCCCACGTCTCTGCGGCACTTTCAGGATGCGGCAGCTTCCGCTCAGGATGCGGCAGCTGACGAGGGCGACATGGCTCAGTTTGGTCTGGCCACGTTCCACTCGGGTGCACAGGACTCGATTCCGCCACCGCCTGCGGTTCGGGATCCCTCTGCACTCGTGGCGGGTGGTGTGCCTGCGGCTCGTGACCCGCCAGTGGCTGTCCATGGCTCTCTCGGCTTGCCTGGCTCCGTCCCATCACTCCAGCTTGGCGACTCTGCACCGGCTCCGCTGTTTGCTGGCATGAGGATCGAGACTTCTGACGTTGACTCTGAAGGCTCTGACAATGACCACGGCTCTGACATTGGCTCTGACGGCGGGCGGCGGGTAGCTTTTGGCTCCTTCGGCACTCTTGGGCATGGCTCTGACTCTGACCTTGATGACGGGGGAGCATCACCGGACAGTCTGACTCCAGTGTGCCGTCCGCGGGCTCCGCCGAGTTTTCTCCGGTGTGCACTAATGTCTTCGATGCTCTGTTGTTCTCTGCTAGCCAGTGCTACGGCATCTCTGGTTGCCGTGGGCGGTGGTGACAGGGGCCTGGTTGAGCCCGGAGCCACCGCCCGTCGGTCCGCTGGAGGTCTCTTTGCTTCGGATCCGCCGCTTGGCTGTCTGGACATCCGTGATTGGCCACCAGATGATCGAGTTCTCTTGTCTCTCTCTTCAATGCTTCAACCGCCGTGGGATCCTGCTCGATTGAGTTCTTCAGTTGCTTCTCTTTCTGCTGTGGATCCACCTTGCCCACTTGGGCCTGGTGGTGCTCAATTTGGAACGAGCAACCTACAATTCACTTCGGGATTATTCTGTACTTGCATCCCGACCGCTGAACTCAGCTCTGCTGACCAGCTTCAAGGTGGCTGAGTTCCTTGTCCATCATCCTGGCAGCTCGATTAGCTTTAGCCCAGTAGTGGGATGACCGGGTCAAGACCCCGGCACCCAGCTAGAAGTGATCGGTTTCCACCGAGTTGCACGTAGGTGTTTGTTTATTATCTCGTGGCTGTATATCCTGTACCTGCCTTGCTAGGTGGTCACACCCACGGGTGGTGTGCTGGACTTCGGGTTTACTGTAGGCTTAGTTATTATGGGCTCTGACTAGCCCCTAGCCTGACCCTGCTTTCGTCTCGTGTCCGTGACATCCTAGAACTGTACAGTACAGTAGTACAGTACAGTAGTACAGTACAGTAGTACAGTCATTGTTTACTGTCTGGGTTTCCGAGAGCATAAAGCCTCGGCCAGACACTGTTTATGAGATTATCAGTTTGATTCCTAGCGAGCTTAGCCGGACAGCGTATCTGTCTTCCTCGCATATATTGTTCGGCGGTAATATATATCTAACTGGTGAGATAAACCCTGAGTTAAGGGTTACGGAATCAGAACGGTTACAAAAAGAGTGATAGATAAAAGAGAGGCATACATAAATACCTAACGGGTGTTTCCCGTCTACTGGTGACGGTCACCCAGCCTACCATAGGAAGTGACATGTGACAGTTTTGAGTGTCACAGTGTCAAATCCAGCACACCACCTAGGGTGGTGACCGGAGCTAGTAGTGAAACGAAGCAACAAACTCCCTACTCAACTTCAGGAGGAAACTGTAGCACAACTGGGGGGCTGTACTCTTGGTCAGGGCGGTCCCAGTTCACAGCAAAGATTGTCAGATACTGTTGTTAGGTGCCAAAACCCTAAACACAGCTCAAATTCAGAGAGCTCTTCTGCACATCTAGGAAGCTACTCTATAGCTAATCTCTAGGCAGGCACGGCGTGATCAATCTCAGCCACTAAAGGTTCTCGGAGCTGGCGGTCCGGCTCGGAGCAGCGTGAGGGTGAAGTAGTTGCCGGCCTCCGGGGCCGGTGGTGAATCATTCGTAGAAGAAATTGATGAATCCTCGACCACAGGAGGCTGCACCGCACCGGGGTGCTGCCAAATGCTGCCCGACGGTGGGGCCTCGTCATCTGAAGACGACGCCGGCGACAGCGGAGGACCGTCCTCAAATAACTCGGCAGGCGGTGGCGGCCCGGGATGCCACGGCACCGGAGCCATATAGAGGCCCTGCCGTCTCTGCTCCCGCCGGTGGAGACGAGGCGGAATTGCACACGGCACGTCACGAACCACTTCAGTCGGCGAAGCCTCCGTAGTTGGGACTGCCGAGGCAGCCCACGTAGCACCACCGACCGGTGGAGCCGTGCATGTGCGCACCGGCACCACCGACATCGGCAACGGTGTGCGGCGCGGCGGTGGCACAAATCACAAATAGCGCACACACCAAGGATGAAGTGAGAAGAGACCTCCCGAAGCCCGGAATGGCGTTCCCACAGCCGTACCGCGGCCGCGGCGGTGCCACCGAGGCATCCTCGTCGTCATCGTCGCTCGCGGCGTAGGTCGCGGGCTTGTAGTCCTTCACGCGCTCCGGTGTCTCAACCGCGGAGAGCAAGCAAGTTCATGCTCGGTGGCTATTACCCTTCGGGTGGCTTAAGCCACCCTAACAGTGATTTAGGGTGGCTTAAGCCACCTTAACGTTTTCAATTATTACGGGAGCTATCGGTACCGGAAGCTAGATTTTTTTAGCTCAAAATGACGGCGACATTGTCTTCTTTTAGACACTATGTGCACTATTAGGCGAGCCCAAGTTCCCGGTGAGCAATTTTGGGAAGTATCCAAGAGGGTGCAACATTTAGTAAAATTTGAGCGATTTTCCCGGTTTTTGCATACCCATGCTACTTCAACCGAGATTTTGAGGGTCAAGATGACCTCGGATCAAACTTTTGGCAAGACACTGCAGAAAGAGCAGCTCGAGATCTTGACAACATGAGTCTCCAAATTTTGAAAGCGTCTTAGAGGAAGCCCCCGGTGAGCTAATTAGCTTAAGGTGGCTTAAGCCATCTTAAGGAAAATTGGGAAATACCCACCCTACTTCAACCGAGATTTTGAGGGTCAAGATGAAATCAGATCAAACTTTTGATAAGACACTGCAGAAAGAGCAGCTCAAGATCTTGACGACATGGGTCTCCAAATTTTAAAAGCACCGCCGAAGAAGCCCCCATGAGCCCTTTAAGTTAAGGTGGCTTAAGCCACCTTAAGCTGCGGGTAATAGGCATCGGGGCCGGCTCGTCGGGCACCAATGCAATCCCCGTGCTCCCAATGAAGTCGGCAAACGTGCGGGTGACAGGAGGGCAGAAGGGGTTCGGCGGACCGGTCCATTCCTCCTCGGACTCAACCGACGCGGGCGGGGAGTGTGCGGGCGGCTCCGACACCACCGGCAAGTCGGCAGTGAAGGTGTTGATGTTGAATGTCGAATCCCCAGCCGTGCGCGCCAACTCGGAGAACTCGGTGACGGCGGACACGAGGGCCTCACCGTCCTCCTCGCAGAACGAGCACGCGGAGAGGTCGGCGAAGATGTCCGGCTTCCCGCCCGCGAGCATGCAAAGGGCGTCGAACTCCTCGGCGTCGTCGTGGTCGATGGCATGTTGAAATCTTGCGGCCAACACCGAGTTCTCGGCCTCCTCAGCGAAAGCGTAGGCCGAGAGCCCGGTCCGGCCCCCGTTCGGGCAGTCCCGATGCCAATGCCGCGCCCTGCCCTTCGCGCACACCTGATTCTGGCAGTACGGCACGGTCGCACCGGTGTCGCGATGGAATGCTACCTTCTTGGAGATGGATTGCGACCAATTCCCCCCCTTGGGGAGGGGCGAGGCCGCGAAACGCGTCTTAATGCGGCGGTCCGGCTTGTCCGCGCGAGGAGTAAATCCCCGCGGAGCCGGTCCGGACTCGGCGGTGTCGAGGAACGCAGCTAATTGACGTTTCAAGTCGAGGACCATCGTCCTCAAGTCCGCGAGCTCACCGGGTCCACCGGAGTCATCGGCGTCCCTCTCCATGAAATGCGTGCCGTGAGAGTAGCGGTGTGCGGACGCCGCGGCGGTGCCCGCCCGCACGTGCTCGGAGTAGCATTCACGCACCCATTGTTGAATCGTGAGGAGGTCGTGAGCGGCTCGTTGATCATGGAGAAGCAACCGCGACACCACCGGCTGGTAGAAGACGGTGTCGAGGGACTTGATGAACAGCGCCTTCACGTCCTCATCGTGGAGTGTCGCCCGCGTCCTCGCAGCCTTCAGAGCGGCGTTGAAGTCGCCGATCTTGTCATGCGGGTCCACGCCCGCAGAGATGCGGATGCTCAACATGTCCGCTTGGCCCTGAAAGGGGTCACCCGCCGGGATCATGCGGCGGGCAAACTCAAGCAGCACCCGCTTACCGTCGTTCGGGAATGTGGAGTGCGATGAGTCCATCCAGTCCGCTGCTGGCGACGCGGGGTCAACCATGAGCTCGAGCGTGGAGAACAATAAGGCGTTGGCCTCCACGCGGATGGGAAGGGTAGCATCGTCCAGTAGGAAAAGGGGTGCGAAACCAATGTCCTCCGTGACAAATGCCGTCTGCAGCGCAGAGACCATCCTGGCGAAGAGCGCGGACGCGTGGCCCTCAGCCGCTGAAAACCGCCCGTTCTTGTCCTCGAACAACTTTCGACGAACGGACTTGGAGACCTTCAAGTCGAAGTGCTCCCGTTGAAGTGTGCGCACCGAGGCTAGGAACGCAGCACCCGCTGAATTGGCAGCCGGCTGAGCTGCCGGCGGTGTGGCTGGAGTGTTGGCGTGTCTCGCAGCCGCTGAATCAAAAATCGTGGCTAGTGCGCGTCGGCGATTCGCCATGCTAGCGGTGGCTCGAGTAGAAGCAACCATCGTGAGAAGGACTGAAGGGGCGGAGTGAGGCAATGGAACGTGAGATGTGCGGCAGTTTCGGGCGGCCAAGAAACGCGTGGGTCGCCGATACGGCAGCCGTGAGAGATCAAATAATTCCGGGAAGTCGTGTGGTAGCGGCGGCCGATACGCAACGGTGTGGGATCCAACCAGAAAACGTAAACCAGTCCAACGTTAAGTCCCGTAAGAAAATCGTTCTCCAACCGGTGCGGCGTGCCGTAAATCAACCCATAAAATTTAGGCCATACCCGTGACTGCCGGCACTCTCACGCGCGGAGCGCCTCACTCCATCCCAGGCGTCCGAGCTTAGCCACGCATGGTGGCAAACTCGCAGTGGCTAAATAAAGCGCAAGTGGGGCCAAACCTGGCAGATATATTGTTCGGCGGTAATATATATCTAACTGGTGAGATAAACCCTGAGTTAAGGGTTACGGAATCAGAACGGTAAAAGAGTGATAGATAAAAGAGAGGCATGCATAAATACCTAACGGGTGTTTCCCGTCTACTGGTGACGGTCACCCAGCCTACCATAGGAAGTGACATGTGACAGTTTTGAGTGTCACAGTGTCAAATCCAGCAAGAAAGGAGGAAGAGGAAGAGGAAAATGGGAGAGGAAAAGGAAAAGGGAAAGGGGAAAGGGGAAAGAAACGAACAAAGAAAGAAGAAAAAACTAGAGGAGGCGAGGGGGGGAGGGAAAAAGTATGGAGGGAGGGGCAGGGCCCAAGGCTCCTAATCGTGATGCACGTGTAACGAACAAACCATTTCAAAACCACATACGATGTGCGATATATCCGCAAAATCATTTGCGTTCAGAAAACGCTGCTGTCCATGCTGCCAAACCGTAAGAACTGAAGAATTCTCTTGAAAATTTCTCTCTGGAGCTCTCCTGGACTCTCGATCGTACTCTTAACACTGGGGTCAGAATCCTGTGTGACATGTGCCATGTACCGTACAACAGGGGTGGGCGGGTCACGTACTTCTACACTATAAAAAGGGGTGGCCTTATGGCGAGGGATGTTCAACCGTCATGCGTACATGTCGGGGGATTAACTTTTAATCCCCATGTCATTGTCATAAGTCATGTGTCACAGTCGTTCGACCGGTCCCGGAAAATTCTGAGCCCATACAGGCTACGTTGATGACAGTGTCATCAACTTTCATTCTGGGAGAAGCTAGGGTACAGTGAAAACTCGACGTTTCCAGCAGGTCTGGTCTCTTCCGAGCCCGCGAGCCACAATAGGTCTTCACGGTGAGCCTGGACCATATGTTTTTTTTTAAATTCTCGAACATTAACCTCGTTTTTGATACCCAGGTTCGCTTTTTATTTGAGTGTGCCTTCTTGTGTTTGCGTAGGGTGCATATTCGTGTAAACGCTCCGCTCCGTGCGGTCATGTGAAACTCCGGCATTGTTCTATTAGCCATGGGAGTCGCATCCGTGCGCGATAGGCGCTTCAAGATCAATGAGGCTTACAAGAAATCAGTCAGAACAGCTACTATCAAAGCAGCATCTCGAGGTTTGCTAGGTTGTGTGAAATGCAAGGCGGATAGAGAAGGTCGCCACTGTAACAAAGCCCACAACAGATCTTGGGTTCATTGCAAGCGCCATGGTTCGCAACCATGGCTCTCCACTATCAATTCAGAAGCGCTAGCAACCTCCAAGGAGAGTGGGAGCAATGGCAACCCTCCTTCCACCACTCCTCTTGTTCTTCTTCCCCCAGATGCCGGCAAATGGAAACAGCCGACTCGCTCTGAATTAGACACTTTCCTATCTACGCGATACACAGCAGCTATTCAGCGAGGTCTTCCAGATTTGAGCGCTCAACCTCGCCTGAAATTAACCTCTTGGTCTGTGGCTGATGATCAACGCCTATTTCAGAATGCAGTGGTCACATTACACCCCCGATTCCTCACTCTGCCTCCCAACCTTGCAGCAGACCCCACCATCTCGCCCCCACGATTCCACCAAGCTTTCTCCCACTCGTATGATGAGCTTCATATTGGAGTAGTGGAGGTGGTTGCTGCGCTCATTGAGTCAGTTGAGCTAACCGAATTCTTAATCCTTCCTCAGCCAGATCAAGCCACCTCCTCAGCGATACACGAGGCTTTTGGTGTTCACAACCCACCTCAGAATCAAGCTACACCTACCTCTAAGTTCCGACCCGAGAATCGCTTGGTTCCTAATCTTGTAGTTGGTACGATGTCCGATCTCTTAGTAAAGTGGAATACCTTTGACTTACCCTTTGACCCAGAGGATCAACTCCACTACACTATTCCGCCTCCGACAAAAGTTTGTGCTGGTGGAGTGGCAAAGCCTATCGCCCTCACATTCGCCCTATCCAGCTGCAAGCTATATCTCGTGGACCTCGTCAGAATGCGAAGCCCTTTCTTACCCAATGGCGTTCTCCCTTGTGCTAACTCCAATTGTCCCAAACCACACCCTCAGTGTGGGATATATAGTGCCGACTATATATTGAGGTGCTGAAACACAGAATGCTTACACTTAAGATAACATCAGAAGTGAAGTTAGATTGAGTGTCGCTCGGCTTAAGCCGGAAACCCTGAACCTGTGACAGCCGTACTGTACGGAGTACTAGTACAGACAGAGGACTGTGACACACACGGGGTGTCACATCCAGCACACCACCCTGTACTATTACGGAGGAAGAGTTAGGGTGGAACAGGCAGTGTTAGGTGAAACAAAACACACCATCTCAAGCGGTGGAAACAAATTTCTAGTGGGGGCCTGTGCTCTTGGCCAGGGCGGTCCCAAATCTCTAGCTAGCACTACACACTGAAGGCTGCTGTGCCCGTGATACAGATCTAGTTGTGCTACTAGGCTTCTGACAGTAACTCTAGCCACCTTGAAAGTGGTCCACAGAGCAGAGTTCACAGAGATTGAAGTTGTTGTAGCTTTCAAATTGAAAGTTCAGACTGTAGATGCCGAAGCCGTCAGAGTCCAGATTGAAGATGTTGTAGAAGTCAGCCGGTCCAGTGTCCAGAAGGTCGGGGTCAGTGAAGTAGCCCACTGTGCCATTCTGATAACCAGAGCAGGCACCGTACACCACCGACCGTGGAGCAATCTCCACATCACAAAGTGCAGTGGCGGTGACGGTGTCGATCAAGGCGATGCTCACGCACAGGAACAGAGCAGGGAGTGCTGCTGCCGTGAGGAATGCGCCGATTGAAGGTGCCCGTACACCACCAACCCGTGGAGCGGGTGGTGGGACGGCATCATGCAAGTCCCCGTCGTCGGACTCCGTGTCAGCCACGCTAGCGGAATCATGCGTGGAAGAAATATACGGGGGGAGGGGATTGAAAGATTTAAGTGAGACCTGCGGCTCGGGCTCGAAGAAGCCCAACTTAACAGACATGTTGTCCATAAAAGACTGTTCGAAGGGCGGCTCACCGTCAACGAACTGTTTCGGGTAAATTAACGGCGTCCTCTTCGGTCTCGATTGCCACTTTCGGCTCATGCTCCACGACGGCATCGTCGATCACGGAGGGCGTGGCCGAACCGAAGTGGACCATCGGAAAGTGCTGAGTGTCGGACTCAACACCACCAGCCACCTGCTTGAGCTCACGGAGAGCGGTGCGTGCTTCGTGCACGCGTGTAGCAAGGAGTGAGGGTTGGTTGGGCGTCAATCCCGCGTACTGTGCTCGGAGTCCCACGTCAAAGTCCTCGGAGAACGTGAAGGGCTCCGCGTCCTGCCGAACCAAGGGATGATCATGGTGTGCACAGAGTCGAGCAAAGGCCGTGTCGTCCTCAGTGTCGAACGCAGTCTGGAAGGCGGACACGAGGCCGTCGGCGTCGTCGGCTTGCTCAATCACGCACTTGTCGCACTCGACGTCGGCGGTGGGACAATTCGCGGAGTCATGCCAAAACCCCGGAGGGCATCGGACACACTCCGGAACGAAGGCCTTGGAGACGACGTGAAACGACACGGAGTGCATGCCGAAATTCTGCTTGTCGTCGTTGTGGCGTCGGACGCCTTGCGGCCAATTCCCGCCCTTGGGAAGGGGCGACGCGGCGAAGCGGTGCTTCAAATCACGCCTTCGGCCGTGAAACCTCCCATCCACCCGACGGTTCTGGCGGTCACGCCAGGAGGAAGGTGGAAAGTGCACACCTGGCTTGCCCGTAGGCTTGCCCGTAGCCGGAGTCGGCCACCTAGTCGCCGGCTCGTCGTGCGCATCCTCGTCGGAGAGCGTTGCAAGGACTTTGTTGGCGGCGTCGATGTGGAATTGAAAGTCCCGAATCAGAGCCTTCACGTCAATGTCGGACGGTTGGCCAGAATACAGGATGTTCTTGTCCGTGAAGGGAACGTGCTTCCGCTTGCCGGCGTTGGCGTCCCAAATCTCGAGGACGTGGGCGTAGATGTCCTCAAGCTCGATCTTGGCCAACTCAACGTCGAGATGAAGGGGGGTAATCACCTTGTCGTAGAACTCGGGGTCGAGAGAAGCCAGAAGCTGCTTCTTGGCCATCATGTCGTCGAGAGGCCCAGAGGCGCCGTTGCCAATAGCAGTCAGGCATGCGTCGAAATCTTGGATAAGGGGGTCGGGGTCCTTCTTGTCGTCGAAATAAATGGAGCAAAGCTCCTCGTAATGCCCAAGAGGTCGCACCACGCGAGGGATTAACCTCTTGGTCACTTCCAAAAGGGCACGCTTGCCATCTTGAGGCGAAGCCCGTCCCGAGGAATCAACCCAACGCCGCGCGGGTGAACTTGGAGAGGTCAACGAAGTCAAAGTCGAGAAGAGAATAGCGTTGAAGATGGCGTTGACCTCCTTCGTCGCGTCTGCCAGATCAAAAAGAGCGGCACTGGCGGGGTCCTTCTGCTCGAACGCGCGCTGCAAGGACTTCACAATGGACGTCCAGAGCGTGTTGCGGTTCGACTCATCGCCTCGGAAGGTCTCGTCCTTGGAGCCCAAGGCGTCGCGAGAAATCCTCTTGATGATGTCCACGTCCCAAGTGGAATTTTGGATGGCCGTAGCACGAGTCCGGTCCGCAGCCGTGAGGGCAACACCGGGAGAATCCGGTGTCGGCCTATAACGAGAGCCGACGTCGCGTGAAAAAATGGTGTCTAGTCTAATGCGGTGTTGAGCCCCCAAGGGAGGCGTGACGTGGGAATTAACACTCATGACGAAGATCCAGTAGGTGGGAGCGTTGGGGTAGAGGGCCGATGTCGGAGAATACAGAAAAGCGATGGCCGAGAGCCGTAAGGTGCAGTGTCGGAACGGATAATTAAGGAAGCCGTAACTGTGGAATTGTAAGACCGTAACGCGGCGGCCAAGGAATCTCACGACAAAAATTGATCAAGTTCTAGTCGAGTGAAATCCAACGCGGACAATACAAAATAATCCCAGGTAGGCGCACGCTGCAGCGATACCAAACTAATCCGCCCGTAAACTAGCTCTCGACCGCAACTGCGATAATCACAACATCAAATTGGGCCTCCAACGCCCCACCAAGCGGAGTGGCTTAGCCACTCATGTAATCAAAAGTAGTGGAAGGTGCCTGGCGCACCATAACCTGTGGGATATATAGTGCCGACTATATACTGAGGTGCTGAAACACAGAATGCTTACACTTAAGATAACATAAGAAGTGAAGTTAGATTGAGTGTCGCTCGGCTTAAGCCCGAAACTCTGAACCTGTGACAGCCGTACTGTACGGAGTACTAGTACAGACAGAGGACTGTGACACACACGGGGTGTCACATCCAGCACTCAGGCTCAGTACTGGGGGGTCACCCATCTTGGTGCTGGTGGCATCACACGCATCTTGCGTGCAGACGGTTTCTTCGATTTCATAACCTCCGTTCATAGGGTGTGCTCGACTTGTGGCACCACATCCTATGACCACGCCCCAGCCGTGCTTTCGCAACTGCCCCTGGTCCTACGACAAGAGATTGACATGGACATATCTACGGCGTCTCTCTCTTCTACGATGCTCACCCGTAGTTGTGCTCATGCTCTTCGTCTTTTTCAGACACGCCAGATTGGAGCATCCACATTCTCCACCACCGCACACAATCTTGCAATCAGGACATTCACGGAGCGGGAAGGTGAATACTACTCCATGGGCTTGGAGTACCTACACCACCTCGAGGTACGTCTCTTCCATGATAGTTCCGTTCAACTCTTTACGTTTGCCTTTTGTCACGAAGAGATTGACACAAATTGTAAACATTTTCCCAACTCTAAACGCTAAAACCCTAAACAACTTGCAGGCACTGGTTGGAGATAACCTGTGGGACAACATGTCCCCTACACAACGACTTGCTCTGCAATATGTGCGGCAGGAACTGCTTTCCGCCAAGTTCTCCACTTATGTCGTGCCACCATTTCCCACTGCCGCTCAGTTGTGCTTGGATGAGCCCGTCTCTCGACAGATTTTATCTCAGCATCTACAAGATGCACTGGCGAGTGTCGCTACTTTCAGGCGTAGGGAGCTGCAAGGTGTTGTGGCGAAGATATCCTCTTCCTATGATGTATCCTACTATGCCGCCCCTGTTTGCGGAGCTAAAGGTTTGGCCTCATACAAGTAATCGCTCACCTTTAAGGAAACTCGACGTTAAGGAAGGCCAACGTTTGGGGGGTACCCAAGTTGATGAGAATAGCTGGATGGTCTTTTTTGCTAAGGAAATTCTCCAAAATAAGAAAATTGGTTGCTGGCAGATCACCGAGAGTGGATTCTCTTAAATTCTATGAAAAATGGGAATTTTTTTGAGTTGACAGCGTCCAGCACGATATCTTTAAGTTCTAAGTAGTCAGCTTCGCGTCGTCATAGTCTTTGTGCCCGGAGGCACAGCGTGAGCCGATATGTCTATGCGTCTGTGTGTGTCATCGGGAGTAATCTGGGATTGACACGATGACAGTGAAATTGGGCTTGAAATCAATATAATAATAATAAAACATTTACGTCGATAAGTAAGGCAACGCCTTCGGAACGATCTACTCGAGTCTGTTCCCCTCATACATGACAGTCTGCAAATGCAGGAAGCATTCCACAGAGCATGGAAGCATGGGTGAAATCACGATGAGAATGAGTACCAGATGTCCGGGGTATGACACTATAACACTATGACACTATGACACTATAGTAGTATGACAGTACTGTGGGGTGGTCATCGTGGCACTTAGTCAGACCCTCGAGGAATGGCCAGATTCGCATCGGGATCTGAAAGACAATGAAATCGAATATCAGATGTCGGGGGTATGACAGTATGACACTATGACAGTATGACAGTACAGTAGTATGACAGTACTGTATGACAGTCATCGTGTCAGTCCGTCGACGTGACATCTGAATCGAGAATGACGAATCGGAATTGAACGTTGGGCCGTGGTGTGACATCGGGTGCCGGGTGGTTGACCCTGTAGCCCGAGTGACGAGTGAATAAGTGGAGCACTTGAGAAGTGTTCAGCCTTCAGAACTCGGAACCGAACTATCGTTTGCACCTCAATCTGGCCCTGATCCAGTATATTATAAAAACCGAATTGTGTACCTTTGCACGTTTCAATCAAAAACATCATTCCGAGTATCTGTCGTAGTGCCCCTGGCACATTTGGTATCAATAGCGTGTCTGAGTGTGACTCCGCGCAACTCAACACGGCCTGTGCGTAACTCACGGTATACTGCAGGGGGAGAGCTGAGCTTTGGGGAACTTGGGCGCAATTTTTACGTCTATAACGTCATTTTTTTTCGAAGAAGTAATCCAAGCAACGACCCCAAACGTCACGAAATATCAGTATAACCGTTCCTTAACACTGGGGGCTCAAACGGGCTCAGAAAAGTCAACATTCGTTTTCCGATCTAAAACCCAAAGTCTGCCCCAGTCCACAAACGACCGTCAGGGAGCACCCTAAAGGGTTTCTCCGGTCAATAGTAGCCAGAAAAACTTCATAGCTCACTTTTCAGAGCCTTAAAAAGGCCAAAAACAGCCAAAAACAGCCGTTTCAGCCTATTTTTAGCCTACCCTAAACCCTTCCCCAACAGTCCCCACCACCAAAAATCTTCCCCCCAGACCCCATAGAACAGCCCAGAACCCTCCAACACCGCCCATACGGCCACCAGCAGTTGGGAAAGCCACTCAAAACAGCGCTTTTAGTGGTTTCTGGACAGTTTCTGGACACCTCTGGTTTACTCTCAGGCTGGAATATTTCTGGAGTGTACGAAGTCCGGCTACCTTCTGGGACCTTGCTGAGCTTTCTGGTTGCAGTTTCTTGACCTCTGCCTGCATACTTAGGCACTTGAAATATGTGTCGCGGAGCCCTGGCGAAATTTTGAGTACGCCTGGTGAGCATTCCTTTCATTGATCAGCAGTAGAACAATATACCCATCCCAAATCCTGCGTCAGGGTATATTGAGCTAATTACTGTCTTAAGATCATGATTGGCACCTTCTTCCAAGTGGGTTCGTTTATAGTTTATCATGCACAGCAGGTATGCTATGTGATATCTATTGCAACATCTGATGCACTATTCTACATGACTATACATGCCAACTGCTATCGTGATCAAGTTGGCTGCATATATGTATGCATATGTCAATGTATAATACAGTGGAATCAGACTGCATGGTATAGTTGCATGGTATAATGATGCATGGAACATCTTGCTGCATGCACTTGGTATATACTGAATGATAGTATATGCTGCAAGTGTGTGTGTGTGTGTGTGTGATATGTGCTTACACACACTTATGTATAGTACACACACATGTGATTGCACAGCGTCCATATTATCTGATGTCATCTTATATGTGCGTGTGTGTGTGGTTACACACACAGCATATGGTGAACACACATATGATTGCAAACTTGTATGTAAATCTGCCAGTGAATGATCATCATCTCTTATGTGCAAGCATCACAGATATTTAAGTAGCATGCTGCAAGTATATATACCATCATCGCGCATCATCTGATCATGATGCATCTAGCAGGTATATGTATATCCTGTCAAGCAAAATCATCATGCGCGCGTAGACGAGTGATTTTTGCAACCATTTGAAATGACGAGATTTTGATGCGTACACTGCACTGAAAATTAGTGCGAATAGCGATTTATCAAAGTCGCTGATGTGTGCGCTGCGAATGGTGAACATATCTCTGTCGCAGGTATGTACGGCATATGATACGAATGCCATTTCGCGTACGGAACATACACTGATGACGATTTGTTCATCCGCGCGTCAGTTTGTCACATATCGTACAATTTTGCGAATGATAGCAGCGTATGTATGCGAATTGTATGTTGTATGCACACCTTGTCGCGCTGTTATCCTCTGACGGCGTATATGCGAGCAAATGCGTTTGCGACGATATCTCCTCGCACACTCCTTTCGCTGTTTATTCCGCAGCGGTTGATATTATGCGATATATGTCGTGTATGTGCGACTGCGGCGCCTGTATGTATACGCGATCCGCCAACCTGTTGCACACACAAAATACAGTATATCTCTATTTGCTGCACTGCACACTTGCCCGGCTGGCAAACTCTCCTGGATTCGTGGCCGCTGTCGTGTGGGCCATCGAACAGCAGGAGGACCTCTCCCGGGTGGACGGCGTTCCAGAGGAGTTCTCCGAGGAGGTTTTGGCGCTCGCAAGCTGTGAGGACGAGCAGGGCTACCAGACCTTGGCGGCACTCGCTGGCATCGAACTTATGGAGGGCGACGGCCTCCCCCCAGTTGAGGATGACGAATGACTGCCCGGCGACCAGTCCCCGACCCTGCCCTTCGGGGAAGTGAGGTCACACCCTGGCGATCAGACCCTCTCCACCCAGGAGAAGCGGTCAGAACCAGAAGAACCCCAGTCCCTGACCCTGCCCTTCGGGGAAGTGAGGTCACACCCTGGTGATCAGACCCTCTCCACCCTGGAGAAGCGGTCAGAACCAGTAGAACCCCGACGCGCACGAGGACGCAGAGATCCTTGGGGCCATCGACCTCATCCCAACAAGAGCGTGGCCTTCACCTCTGGGACACGCCTGCGACAGACCTACCGCTCAGCTGGTGCCCCGCCACTACCGGGGGATGACCTGACCAGTCACCCCCTTGCAGAAAGTGGCCCTTTTGACGAACCGTCCCTACCTCTCGATGATGGCCCTGCGTACACACAGGCAAGAATCGAGGGTCGGAGGGGCCGGCGAGTCCCCCGACACAGTCCCCCCGTCATGAGTGGCAACCTTGGGAGGCCCCGTGATCTCCGCCCCCAGTCGCGCGCTGTTCTGCCATTACCCAGTTATCAGTCCAACCTCGCGGACCCGCGGAAGAGGCTGACTGCGTGGCATTGGAAGAGGGAACTGTACTCCCTCCCCCTTGAGGTCGCCATGCAAAGGGTCCGCAGAGCTCTGCGTAGATCCCCAGAAGCTGCTAAAGCCCTGGTGACCAAGATGTGGGAGCGCACCCGCGGCCGCATACGCTATGGGAGCCGATCGCCAGAGGAGCACGTGAACCGCGCCAACCAGCTAGCGGAGAGAATACGTATCGCCCGCGAACCTCAATGGCTATTACCCTTCGGGTGGCTTAAGCCACCCTAACAGCGATTTAGGGTGGCTTAAGCCACCTTAACGTTTTCAATTATTGCGGGAGCTATCGGTACCGGAAACTAGATTTTTTAGCTCAAAATGACGGTGACAATGTCTTCTTTTAGACACTATATGCACTATTCGGCGAGCCCAAGTTCCCGGTGAGCAATTTTGGGAAGTATCCAAGAGGGTGCAACATTTAGTGAATTTTGAGCGATTTTTTCCGGTTTTTGCATACCCATGCTACTTCAACCGAGATTTTGAGGGTCAAGATGACCTCGGATCAAACTTTTGGCAAGACACTGCAGAAAGAGCAGCTCGAGATCTTGACAACATGGGTCTCCAAATTTTGAAAGCGTCTTAGAGGAAGCCCCCGGTGAGCTAATTAGCTTAAGGTGGCTTAAGCCATCTTAAGGAAAATTTGGAAATACCCACCCTACTTCAACCGAGATTTTGAGGGTCAAGATGAACTCAGATCAAACTTTTGATAAGACACTGCAGAAAGAGCAGCTCAAGATCTTGGCGACATAGGTCTCCAAATTTTGAAAGCACCGCCGAGGAAGCCCCAATGAGCCCTTCAAGTTAAGGTGGCTTAAGCCACCTTAAGCTGCGGGTAATAGGCATCAAGATCGCAGAGAGGGTCATCAGCGCATGGCATTGTGGCACCTCCTCTCGCACGACGGCCGCCAACAAGCCCTCGAGCCCTCGGGCGTCAGCTCCTCTGACCTCTACGCAGCCTGGAGAGAGTTGTCGCCCGCCGAGCAGCTGGAGGCGATCGCCACCTCGAGTCCGGACTCTTCCCCCGGCAACAGACTGTGGGAAAAGGAGGGCGTGCGAAGAGCGGCAGCGAGGTCTTCGGCATCTCTCTGCACCCTGGACACTGAAGTGGGCACGATACCCGGGACAACAGGGGATGTGGGCCTTCCTGGCGCCTGGTGCAGTCTGCACGCGGTGCACCAGTACAAGATGAGGAAGCTGGGCCCCAGTCCTTTAGGCGCATCCCCTTCCTCGCCCCCGCTGGTCGAGCCCACCCCGGAGGTGGCCTCTTCGCTCCACACCGCTGACGCGCCGACCACCCCGGGAGGAAACCTTGAAGATCCACCCGACCGCGCTCGATCTTCGCCCGAAGTGGCAGAGGAGACCTCTATCTCCAGTTCGCTCTGCTTCACCCAGCAGGTGACCACCGTCAAGACGCACGAAGCAGGGGACGCGCTACCCCGCCTGGACATCCACCCCATCGCTGAAGACCCCGGAGTGATGGAAGAGGACTCCTCAGTCGATTCGCTCCGCTACACCCAGCAGATGGCGGCAGCTGGGACCCATGAGGCGAGGGCTGAAGGGAACCACCGGAGCTCCCACCAACTCGCCCTCGATCCCCCCACCAGCAGCCCCCAGCAGGGTGACGAGGACCCCCTCGGCCACGGCGGGACCCCCCACACCCGCTTCACCAACAGCGCCACTACCCATGTGAGCCCCACAGTGAGCGGTACTACCCACGTGAGCCCCACAGCAAGTGGCACAACCCATGTGAGCCCTACAGTAAGCACTACCCACGTGAGCCCTACCACCAGCGGCACCACTCATGTGAGCCCCACCGCCAGCGATACCACTCATGTGAGCTCCACCGCCAACGATACCACTCATGTCGGCCCCACCCCGAGCGAATGCATTTCAACGGGCGCCCTGCTGACAGCGAGCGCAGACGATCTCATCAGCCACCCGACCGAAGACATCGACTTGCTGGATGAAGAGTTCTACGCCGCGTGTAGGCAAACGGCGAAGGAGTGTCGCGACGCCTCGGACAACCTTCTCCCCAACCTCAAGTGCAAAAGCATACGCACGGATGGGGGAGTTCAGTGGAAGACCGACATTGAGGGGACTCTATCTCGCAGTGGCGCATGACGAAGAGGGACCGCTGCTACTGGTGTTCTACGCGACCCTCAGAGGGCACACGGTCAAGGTGCTGATTGACTCGGGAGCTTCTGACAACTTCATCTCGGAACAGAGTGCTAAACGATGCGGCCTCACGACACGGGCTGGCTCCGAGATGCGAGTCACCTTAGCGGACGGATCTGTAAAGATCACAGGCGCCACCGCGTACGCCAAGTTTAACACGCATACCACCACGGGCACCTACACGGAGAACGCCCTTGCCCTTCGAATCCTACCCCTGGGCATACAAGTGGACGTTATCCTCGGCGGAAGATGGCTGCGCAGTCACTCCCCCTTAACCCTGGGTTATGAGGGAAACGGTTCTGTGTCCTTCCTCAGGAAATCCCGCGGCGGTAAGATTGGAGATCGCGTCACCATTACAGGTTGCTCTCCTGGGAAGGCACCTGGAGACAAGTCTCCAAAAGGCATTGCTTGTGCGGGATTGGTGGACGAAGTGTTCCTGACCCCTGCCCAGCTGAAGAAGTACCTAGTGTACGCGGAGACGCAAAAAATGCGTGGCAACGATGACCCTGGGATACAACCCGCCTGGCTCATGATGGCCGAGAAATCCCAAGGCGATAAGACCTCTGCCTTCGCAGCGACGGCTGTCGACACTGAAGACGCCAGACCTGCTGCGGACACTGAAGACGCGGATGTGGACCCTGAGTGGACCCTCAAGTTCCAAGACTTCTGGGGTTCGGAGTACGAGAAGGAGATGACGACTGCCCTGCCAGACATCGATGGTCTTAGACACGATCCCCAAGACGAGGCCAACATTCACCTGGACCCTGAGCTGAGCAAAAAGGGGCCGCCTTGTCAGCGCATCTACAAGAAGTCCGCAGAGGAACTCCGCCAACTTCGAGAGCGCGTCGAGACCTTGATGTCCAAGGGCTATATCCGACCCTCGTCCAGTCCATATGCAGCTCCCTGCCTGATGGTCCCCAAGCCAGGGAACCCCAAGGAGCTGCGACTGGTGATCGATTGCCGACTCCTCAATCGCCAGACAGTGAAGGACAAGTACCCCCTCCCGGACATCCAGATGATGTTCGACGAGATGCAGGGTGCTAAATTCTTCTCCTCATTCGACGCGGTGGATGGCTTCTGGCAGGTCCCGATGGCCCCAGGAGATGTTGAGAAGACTGCCTTCACCACCCAGATGGGATCATATGAGTGGTTGGTCATGCCACAAGGGCTGCAGAACTCTCCGTCTCAATACCAGCGACGGATGCAGCGGGCTCTGGGTCATCTTCCTTTTGTCCGTATCTTCATTGACGACGTGGTCGTTTTCAGCAACACCGCCGCTGAGCACTACGAGCACGTCAAGCAGCTACTCCTGACGTGCAGGGAGAAGGGCGTCTTCCTGAAGAGGTCCAAGTGCCAGCTGCTGAAGAAATCCCTACGCTTCCTTGGTCACTGCATCTCTGCGGATGGCTGCAGACCCCAACATGACAAGGTGGCTGCAGTGAGGGACTGGCCCGAGCTGGAGACAGTCACCCACGTCAGGCAGTTCCTGGACCTGGCAGGGTACTACCGCAGATTCATCCACTGCTTCTCCGAGATCGCCCAACCCCTCACCCGGCTGACCAAGTCAGACGTACCCTGGGAATGGGGTCCCATGCAGCAGTGGGCTTTCGAGGAGCTGAAGAAGGCCCTCACCTCAGTACCAGTACTCGCCTTACCCAACATCAAGGGTGCTGCAGACGGTACAGCACCTTTCGTGGTGCAGACGGATGCCAGCGGCATCGCCCTTGGGGGAGTACTGATGCAAGACAATGGGGATGGCCTTGGCCTGCGCGTGATAGCGTACGAGAGCCGCCAGTTCTCAGCCGCCGAGCAGAACTACCACACCGGCGAACGAGAACTAGGTGCCCTGCACCACTGTACCACAGTCACCTGGCGGCATTATCTCATTTTTACCAACTTCCGCATCCAAGGCGATCACCGCCCCCTTGAGTGGCTGATGGAACCTGGTAGAGAGCTCAGCCGCAGACAGGCACGCTGGTACATGGATCTGGTGGAGGTGGGGGTCCCGCGCATGGAGTACATCAAGGGAGCACTACTGCTGGTACCGGACGCCTTGTCTAGAAGACCTGACTTCAAAGACAAGGACGTTCGCGAAGGTTTGAAGGAAGCAGGAGTGATTGACCCCACCTCGGACCTGCCGAAAGACCCACTGGCAACACTGGAGTATGAATGCTTCTCCAGCGCGCCACCCGCAGCTCATCCCCACTGGGCCCAGACGGTTGACTGCTGGCTTTCAGCAGTGGAGACCCTCTCCGTGGCGGAGCAAGCCATGGGTCTGGGGGAGACCATCGCCCTCGTCAACCCGAAGCTCTATAGAGGGGCGAAAGGAGATGACCTCGACTTCGACATGCCTGACTGGCCCGAAGCCAATGGCGTGAAGCCGACAGAAACCCCACGCGAACCCCCTGACCGAGCTTCACCTCGGATACGGATAACGAGAAGCATGTCACGGGCTGGAAAGGCTTCTGCGACCCCAGCACCCCCACAGTCGGTGCCACGGAAGACGCAAACGCCTACACCACGAGCTGATGCATCGACAGCGCCTACTGAAAAGACACCCGCGAGTTTGCCACCCCCAGAGAAGGTGCCCCAGCAGTCAGCACCACCCTCGAGCCTTCCCCCACGAAAACGACGAGATCGTCACCCGGAGGACCCGCAGAATTGGCGCGTTCGCGCAGAGTACTCCTCGAAGTACATCGAGAAGTTCGGGCCCTTCGACGTGGACGCCTGCTGCGACTTCGGCGGCCGCAAAACAGACAAGCAGATCGATTCTGGACTGACTGCCCCTCTGAGAAATGGAGGGGTCTTCGGGTCTGGTGTAACCCTCCATACAACTCCAGCCACATTACTGTGGAGGCGATTCTGAACAAGTACATCGCAGAATGGAAGGCGGACCCGGAGAACACTTCTGCAGTCTTCGTCCTGCCAGATCACCAGTCCAAGCTCCCTGCGTGGCGTAAGCTATTCAGGAAGGCTAATATGCAGATCGTGGAAGTCGTCCCTGCTCACGATGACAAGGGCGAGCCCAATCAGTTCTTCGAGAACCCAGACGGGAAGGCCTTCGATCTCCGCTGGCCTGTCTTGATAGTGCACGCTCCTCCCGCCAAACCACAGCCGGCACGCGTGAGACATCCACGAACGACCCCAGCTGTGATAAGGACGGGTGAGTCAGCGGACTTCAGAGACACGATCTCCCAGCAGTCAGACTCGAAGTTCCTGCGTGCGCTGAAGGCGGAGTACACCCGTGAGGGGTCACTTCGTTTACTGCGGGAAAAGGTAAAGGCAGCGCCACACCAGTGCTTACAGGACTTCAGGCTGGTGGGTGAAGTGGTTTGGAGAACTGCGGCGGGGAGATATCAGTTGGTGCTGGGGGAGGATTCTCCACTTCGGGAGGTGGTGATTCGTCATGCTCACGAGTCACTGTCTTCAGGTCATACTGGAAGAGACAAAACTCTGGAGAGATGCTGCGACGCTTTTGGTGGCGTGGTGCTGCGGACGACGTGGTCACCTGGGTTACATCCTGCGCGGTGTGCCAGTCGGTGAGGCCGCGGGGGACTTACCCAGATGGATTGCTAAATCCTCACAGCATCCCGAATAGACCGTGGCAAGATGTTGCGGTGGACTTCGTCACCGGCTTACCAGTATCAGAGAGAGGCAATGACGCCTTCGTGGCCTTCACGTGCAAGCTGACGAAGATGGTCCACGTCATACCGATGAATTTCGGCGATAGCTCTGCGGCCGTGGTGGCCAGAATCTACTTCGATTCGGTGTGGCGCTTGCATGGTGCGCCTATGAAGATTGTTTCTGACCGTGATCCGCGGTTTCAGGATGCCTTCTGGCAGGAGCTTATGAGACTGATGGGCGTGAAAGTACTGTAGCTCGCACCACTCCGTACAACCCTCGGTCTGACGGGCAGGCGGAGCACAGCAATCGAGTCATTGAGGACATGCTCAGGTCATTCGTGGACGCTAATGTGGAAGGCTGGGATCTGTTTACCACTAACGTGGAGTTCGCGATCAATGACTCCAGGAGCGAATCTACTGGCTTCACGCCATTTGAGCTGGTGTTTGGATTCTCGCCGCTATCTCAGTTGGACCGCTTCCTGGAGGCCGCGCAGTCCACCGCTGGACGACGAACAGGGGGAGTAGGTACCGCCCACGAAGTGGCCGCGAAATTTTCGTCGCAACTGCGGGACGCCAGACAGCGGTTGGAGCTGGCTCAACAACGACAGCGCGAGCAGTTTGATCGCAGGCACGGACAGCGGGAGTATGCTGTCGGGGATCTGGTCTGGATAGAGGCGAAGCATCTTACCGAGAAAGTAATGGATCGCTCCATCTGTAGGAAGTTGACCAAACGCTGGCATGGACCAGTCCCCGTGACCGAGCGCTTCTTCAGCGATATACAAATGACCATGCCGGAGGCCGACAGAGGAGCCCCAGTAGCCTACCGCTTACGCCTCCCCCCTCACTGGCGGATACACGACGTGTTCGCTCAACATCGCCTCAAGCCATACACCAGCGGTCAGGACGCCTTCGCCGCGCGCGACCACCTGGCAGTGCCTGAAGAGGTGGTAGTGGACGGTCAGAAAGAGGCACATGTCGAACGCATTCTCGCACGTCGATTGCGGTCTGTACGAGGGAAGGAGGTGGAGGAATGGAAAGTTCGCTGGACTGGCTACTCCAAGGCCCACGACCAATGGAGGACCCGTGACAAACTCGAACGCGGAGGCCCACTTCAACAGCTTCGTGAATTCGAGCAAGCGAGACTGCGCATGGAAGCACAAGTTCGCGACGAAGCCACACGGCGGCGTGAGCAACGTGGCCGTCATTCTGCTCAAGCTGGAGTGACGCTGGCTCACCTCATCACCAACCCCTGCGATGAAGTGGACCAGCTCGAACAGATGGAACATGATACCCCTCTGCCGTGGGAGCGTCAAGAACGCACAGAAGATGGGTCGTTGGCACTGGTGACAGAGCTAATGGCGATTCAGACAGAGGCAACCCGTGTGCCCAGGATCCTTGTACTTTTCAGCGGTACTGGCTCGGTAGAGAGAGAATTCCTAAATTGCTTCCCCACCGCTTCAGTGGTGACCCTCGACTCCGAGCACATCTGGCATCCCACTCATGTGCAGGACATCTTACAGTGGGACTACAAGGAATACCCGCCTGGATTCTTCGATGTCGTTTGGGCCAGCCCTCCCTGCAGGCAGTATAGTCAGGCGCGCACCACTGGAGGACCTCCCGACCTTCCTCAGGCTGACAAGATCGTGCGGCGAACATTACAGATCATCGACTACCTAGAGCCGAAGCACTGGTTCATGGAAAACCCCAGAGGTCGCTTCCCCAACGCGCTGCGGCTTCGCCCCATGATGCGCCAGCTCCCTCCCCCGCTGGTGTGCACCTACTGCATGTACGGTATGCAGTACATGAAGCCCACTTGCATATGGACGAACTCAGCACCACCCACGCCCTTGCTACGCTGCACTGCTTCGACACCATGTGCGTGCAGATGGGCGACCGGCAGCCATCCGGAAACTGCTCAGCTGGGACCTCATCCGCAGCAGACTGGAGCGGGTCAATCCGCGAGTGTATACCCTGTACCAGCGCCCCTGCTGCGACAACTTTTCCGACATCTACGCCTCCGCAAGACTGAAGGCCCGCTTTAGATTCCAAGTGGCACCCTTCTTATGAAAGTGGTGCCCTGGTAGCGGTAGGCAAATTGTGCTCGAAGAGGAACCAGAGAACCTAAGAATTGGAGCCAAGAAGGAACCAGAAAACCTAAGAACTGGAACTTAGATGGGTACCTTAGCGGAGTGATCCCAGGAGGTAGACCACTCCTAAGGGAGGGAGAGTTGTACCCGGAGGCACAGCGTGAGCCGATATGTCTATGCGTCTCTGTGTGTGTGTGTGTGTGTGTCATCGGGAGTAATCTGGGATTGACACGATGACAGTGAAATTGGGCTTGAAATCACGATGAGAATGAGTACCAGATGTCCGGGGTATGACAGTATGACACTATGACACTACAGTATGACACTATGACACTATAGTAGTATGACAGTACTGTGGGGTGGTCATCGTGGCACTTAGTCAGACCCTCGGGGAATGGTCGGATTCGCATCGGGATCAGAAAGACAATGAAATCGAGTATCAGATGTCGGGGGTATGACAGTATGACAGTACAGTAGTATGACAGTACTGTATGACAGTCATCGTGTCAGTCCGTCGACGTGACATCTGAATCGAGAATGACGAATCGGAATTAGAAATGAGATCGGATCAGGAATTAAACGTTGGGCCGTGGTGTGACATCGGGTGCCGGGTGGTTGACCCTGCAGCCCGAGTGACGAGTGAATAAGTAGAGCACTTGAGAAGTGTTTAGCCTTCAGAACTCGGAACCGAACTATCGTTTGCATCTCAATCTGGCCCTGATCCAGTATATTATAAAAACCGAATTGTGTACCTTTGCACGTTTCAATCAAAAACATCATTCCGAGTATCTGTCGTAGTGCCCCTGGCACAGTCTTGCTTCAATTCTTTGAGCTGCGCACGGCTCTCTGGGTCCATACTGTACAGTTCAACAGTTGGTAACAGTGGTGGACTCTCTAAATTTTAAGAAAGCTGCTGGGCTGAGTTACGTGGACGTGGATGAGTTTAAGAAATTAGCTGGCTGGCTCGAAATCCGAAATTCCTTATTCTTAGCGATTCTCTTAGGACGCGACGCTGGCGGGGGAAGGGGGGGTACCCAAGTCGACGGGAATGGCTGGCTGGCCCAAAAACTCCGGTTTTCTTAAAGGTGAGCGATTACTGTAGAGGTGCTTGGAAGAGAAACTACGTCCTTGACGAATTCCGTATCCTGTGCTTCTGAAGCGTTGAGAGTGAGTTCTGGTATCGCGTTTTCAATAACAGTCTGAGTCTGAGTGAGTCTCATGAGAACCTGGTCCTGAATCGATAACGAGACGAACCTCATCGTGACCAAGGCTTGTGTCTGGGTTAAAACGGACGCGCACTAACTCATAGAAAATGCGTGGGCCTGAAGGATCGTCGACGTCGACCGTTGTCTCGTTGACCGTGCACGATTCGGCGCAAGAGCATTGGTTGTCGATGGCATTGGGATCCCCCCCCCAAGAGAACGATGCGCACAAGGCTGACGCACTGAAACATAACAGAAAAAAGTGCAAGAACATGTTTAAACCTCATGTTAATCTGCCGACGTTGGACACAATAAAGCTTTATCTATTGCTTCGTGGTGCCTATGCTCGTCGGACTTGCTAAAATACTGTTTTGAGTGTAAGCCCTCAATTTCTCGATCTGTCGGAGACGTGGCATTGATCGATGATGCCAAGATGCCATGCCAATCCCGAATTCGAAAATGTGCCATGCGATGTAAAAAAATGACCGATGAGACAGCATATCGTGCGGCCCGGTTTCGGCCAGAGAGGCCCGGTGCTCTTGAGGGGGATCGAGGGTGATAATTGGGGCTCGGCCCGCTTCCGGTCAGATCGGCCCGCCCCATTTCCCCCACGAATCGTCGCTGAGAGCCTGCGGCCCGCATCCCGATCCGAAGACTTCCACTCTGATATCGGATATAATATAAGCGTCTTTTTGGCCTGATTTTCGGACGCTTATGATTATATACCCATTAGCGATATAATCGGCTTATATAAGCCAGACGTTCATAACTGTCCACCCCTCGGGGTATATCCCTTCCCTTTCTGTAATAGTCCGGACGGGAGGGAGCGTCAGGGAGGTACAAGTATCATGTTAATAGAGCTCTACTGAGTCCCGTCCTTAAATCTGGTTTGGGTAAAATGAAATTTCGTCGCGTCGCGTAACTTTTGATCGCAGCGATTTGATTGGTTGGAAAACTGTAAAACGCTACGCACAGGTTACTGGAATATCCTAGTTCACTAGATATCAGAAACTCCCGAACTGTGTGGATAAACTCATAAGATAAATAAACCCTAAGCTAGATATACCCGGAACGGTCTCGGACGGTTTCGGAGTCTAGCCTACCTGTGACACAGCGTGTGTCACAGCACGAACCTATAGATCAGTCAGCAGTCCAGTGTTGGCCTAGGAGTCTGTCATAGGGGCCTGACCGGGACTCCCAGTCAGGGCTGCCTATACAGATTTCAGCACACCACCCCAGCACTGTGGGTGGTGACTGTCTAGGAGAGTCAGATAATGTAAGATAAGTTAGGGCAGGAGCCAGGTTGACAGACCTAACTGCTAATCCAACTGTGCAATTCTGAAACACAAATTGGAAACCCCCTAGCTAGCACAGGTGCAGAAACCTACGGGCATTGTGCACCGACTAAACAACTGAAAAGCACCGAGCTAGCAAGCCAGAATATAACTTGTAGATGTCAAAAGCAAAAGCATAAACCAGAAAAATTGTTGGAGTCACCGGAGTTCCGCACACCACCATGTTGGTGTGCATCCATAGTGAACAAGAAGTCAATCGACAGCACCAAAGTAGTCAGCGGTGGTCTCAATCAAGTCCGACCCGAAGGGAGGGTTCCCGAAAGGACCTCTCTCATGTAGAGCCACACCGTAGAAGAAGGCCATGTCGAAGCTCAAATCTGCCTGAGCAAGATCCTGAAAGATGTCAGGGGGCTCAGGCGGCTCAAGCGGTGGCACATTGTCAGCCACAAAGAAACGCTGAGCCGGGATCACGGATTCAACAAATTCATTCGTGGAGAAAACTGACGGAGTCTCCCAATCGAGATCACCACCAGGCGGAGGTAATCCCGCAGCCGACTGAGCATCGGGCACGGCTGCCACCCCCATGATCGAGATGCAAAGAACGAGGGAAAGGAGGAAAAGAATTCCCCATGGCCCAACCGTGGCAGGAAAGCCCCAGAACGACGATCGCTCGAAATTGGAAGACGCCACTCCTTCCAATTTTTTTTTTTTTTTTTTTTTTTTTGAATAGGTTCCAAAATGCATGAGTGACCGGAATGTCGTTGGTTCATCGCCGGGTGCCCCGTACGGCCGTGTGTCGCTTGAATTGGATAGGGTTTACTTACGTATGTACCCGACTAACCCGTGATCGTGCGAAACAGATAGCAAGTTCGGAGTGGTTTGAGTTAT